>PISX010005526.1:89732-106910 GCA_004024625.1 Mellivora capensis | reverse complement strand
TTTTCAAGCCCGGCTAGAACCTTGAGAATTGTCATTCTGAACTCTAGATCTGACATATTCCCAATGTCTGTATTGATTAGGTCCCTAGCCTTTGGTACTGTCTCTTGTTCTTTTTTTTGTGGTGAGTTTTTCCGCCTTGTCATTTTTTCCAGATAAGATTATATGAAGGAGCAAATAAAATACTAAAAGCGTGGCAAAGTCCCTAGGAAAATGCCCTTTAAAGAAAAAATTGAATTAACTGCAAGACTAAAGAATCATGGGGAGAAAGCCATGAATTCCGCGCTTTGCTTTCTCCTCCTCTGGAGTTCCGCTGCTCTCCTTGTGAAGTGAACTTGGTCTTGGCTGGATTTCTTTTGATCTTCTGGGGGAGGGGCCTGTTGTAGTGATTCTCAAGTGTCTTTGCCCGAGGCAGAGCTGCACCGCCCTTACCAGGGGCCGGGCTAAGTAATCCGCTCGGTTTCGCTTTAGGGAGCTTTTGTTCCCTGAGTGCTTTCTGTAGAGTTCCGGAGGACGGGAATGAAAATGGCAGCTTCCTAGTCTCCGGCCCAGAAGTGCTGAGATTTCGGGGCTCCACTCCTCAGAGAAAAGCCCCGGCTACTCCCATCTCCCTCGCCTCTGGCCACGCTCCAAGCTCACCCAGCCTGCGACTGGTTCCAGGTAACCCTGAGCTGAGAGCTCACTCCTTGGCTCTGTCTCTGTGACTGGCTTCCCGCTCTGATACCTGCTAGCTCTGCGACACTCAGACACCCCCGATCCTTCTGTGACCCTGCAGGATCTGGGGCCACGCTGACCCCGTGTGAGCTTCACCCCAGTTTAGCCTCTGGAGCGATGTCCCTCCGTGGAGCAGACTTTTAAAAGTCCCAATTTAGTGCTCTGTTGCTCCGCCGCTTGCCGGGAGCCGGCCCCTCCCACGCGGTCTATCCTCCCGTCGCTTTCGATTCACTTCTCCGCCAGTCCTACCTTCCAGAAAGTGGCTGATTTTCTGTTTCCAGAATTGCTGTTCTTCCTCTCTTTGATCTCCCATTGGATTTGTAGGTGTTCGCAATGGTGATAAGCTATCTAGCTGATCTCCTGCTACCTGATGTCGGCTCAGCTGCTACTTCTCCGCCATCTTGACTGCCGGAGCCCAATTTTGGAAGTTTATAGTTTTCCAGGAATGCATCCATTTTATCTATGTTGCTTACCTTATTGGCATATAATTGTTGATAATAATTTCTGATGGTTCTTTCTATTTCCCTGGTGTTAGTTGTGATCTGTCCCTTTTCACTCATAATTTTATTAATTTGGGCCTTCTCTCTTTTCTTTTGGATTAGTTTTGTCAATGGTTTATTGATCTTATTGATTCTTTCAAAAAACTAGCTTCTAGTTTCCATGATACATTCTACTGTATCTCAAGTTTCTATCTCATTGATCTCTGCTCTAATCTTGATTATTTCCCTTCTTGTGTGTGGAGTTGGCGGAATTTGTTGTTGATTCTCCAATTCTTTAAGGTGTACAGACCGCTGGTGTATTCTGGATTTTTCAATTTTTTTGAGGGAGGCTTGGATGGCTATGTATTTCCCCCTTAGGACTGCCTTTGCTGTATCCCATAGGTTTTGGAGTGAAGTGTCTTCATTCTCATTGGTTTCCATGAATTGTTTACATTCTTCTTTGATTTCCTGGTTGATCCAAGCATTCTTAAGCAAGGTGGTCTTCAGCTTCCAGGTTTTTGAATTCCTTCCAAACTTTCCCTTGTGTTTGAGCTCCAATTTCAAAGCATTGTGATTTGAGAATACGCAGGAAATAATCTCAGTCTTTTGGTATTGGTTGAGCCCTGATTTGTGACCCAGTATGTGGTCTATTCTGGAGAAGGTTCCATGTGCACTTGAAAAGAATGAGTATTCTCTTGTTTTAGGGTGGAATGTTCTGTATATATCTATGAGGTCCATCTGGTCCAATGTGTCATTCAATGCTCTTGTTTCTTTATTGATTTTCTGCTTGGATGATCTGTCTATTACTGGGAGAGGCGTGTTAAGATATCCTACTATCAATGTATTCATATCAATATGACTATCTGGATTAACAGTTTTCTTATGTAATTGGCTGCTCCATATTGGGGGCATAAATATTTACAATTGTTAGATCTTCTTGGTGGATAGTCCTTTTAAGAATTATGTAGTGTCTTTCTGTATCTCTGACTACAGTCTTTAGTTTAAAATCTAATTTATCTGATATGAGAATCACTACCACAGCCTTCTTCTGAGTCCCATTGGCATGAAAGATGCTTCTCCATCCCTTCACTTTCAGTCTGGATCTATCCTTAGGTTCAAAATGGGTTTCTTGTAGACAACATGTGGAGGGGTCCTGTCATTTTATCCAATCTGCAACCCTGTGCCACTTTATGGGTGCATTTAGGCCATTAACATTGAGAGTGATTATTGATAGATACGTTTTTATTGACATCGTTTTACCCGTGAAGTCTTTGTTTCTATAGATTTCCATATATTTCTGTTCAATGATATTCTTGGGTTTTTTCCTCTTCTTATTTAATTACTTAATTAAATACTTAATAATTAATTAATTACTTAAATGATTACTATATTATACTATATATACTATACTAATTAAATAATTACTAATTTAATTAATTAATTAAATACTTAATATACAATTTCTTGTAGTGCTGGCTTGGTGGTCACATACTGTTTTAAACCTTGCCGGTCTTGGAAGCTCTTTATCTCTCCATCCATTTTGAATTTCAGTCTTGCTGGATAAAGTATTCTTGGCTGCATGTTCTTCTCATTTAGTACCCTGAATACATATTTCCAGTCCTTTCTGGCTGGCCAGGTTTCTGTGGATAGGTATGATGTTATTCTGATGGGCTTTCCTCTATACATAAGGAATCTCTTCCCTCTAGTTGCTTTCAAGAGCTCCTCTCTGAAATTATGATTCATCATTTTCACAATCAGGTGTCTCGAGGTCTTTCTAGATTCTATGATTTTGAAGGGAGACCTTTCTGCCTCTAGTACACAAACGCTGGTTACATTCGCCAGATTGGAAAAATTTTCATGAAGAATTTGTTCAACTATATCCTCTAGTCTTCTTTCTTTCTCCTCCCCCTCAGGGATTCCAATAATTCTGATGTTGGAACATTTCATGGCATCATTTATTTCCCTAATTCTGTTTTTATGGCTTCTAAGCTGTTTGTTCCAGGCTTCTTCCTGATCCTTTCTCTCTATCTGTTTGTCCTCCAGGTCACTAATTCTATCTTCTGTCTCAGTTACCCTGGCTTTTAGGGAATTTAGATTAGATTGGAACTCATTGGGAGCATTGTGAACATCATCCCTGGTGCCTTTCACTTCTGCCCTAATCAATTCCATTTTGTCATCAAAGGCTTTCTCCAACCTAGCTATTGCCTGGATAATTGTTAGCCTGAATTCCCTTTCTGACATACTGTTTATGTCCATATCCAAAATCTCTGATGGAGAGGGCCCAGTCTCTGAATTTTTCTTCTTTTGGGCATTTCTCTTCCTAGCCATTTTGGTGGGAGATGGCTGAAAGGATGTGTAGCTGAATGTATCAATCATGGTGCAGGCAAGGTGTACTCTGGAACGCTTCTATTCTTTCTATATGGTGATCAGAGTCTTGTATCTTCTGGCATAATGAACCTAATTTGGCAGAAACACAGGAGCTGGCTGATAAATCTTTGTGTTCATACTGATTGAAGAGTAAACAGGTTGGATTTCTCTCAGAATTTCTTCATTTTTCCAACACAGCTCACTGACATTTTCTTCTCTCCAAGTCCACTACTCTGGCTGAGCCAAAGGTTCAGAAAAAGAGTTCTACTTGCTCAGTCTAGAAAGGAAGCTAAATGTTCATTCATTCTGTCCTGTAGTGATTCCCATCATTCTATAAGACTTGAGACTTGATTTACTCCTGCACTCTCAAGACTTTCTTGGAGCCACAGTAAGGCCACCATGGAGCAGTGCCAGAACTGTTGGGGTTAATGTTGAGCAGGAAATCAGCAGGCACACCTGGCTTTCTAAAATGTAACACAGAGGGCACCTGGGGCGATGGAAGGTTTCTGAGGAGGGCAGAGGCCTTTGGAAAGCCTGGCCTCTTCACGACTCTGCTGTCGGAATCTCAAATCATTTTTAACAAACAGAGTTTACAGCATAACATATTAGGTGATGATAATACCTTAACTTATACATTTTTATTTTCTTATTTTTAAAGATTTACTGAGATATAACTTTGATAATGTCACATTTGGCTGCTGTGAGTACACAATTTATGGGTTTGTTAAATGTACAGAGTTGTACAGCATCATCACAGTCCAGCTGTAGAACACCTCCACTACCCTAAAAATTTCCCTCATGCCTGTTTACAGTCAATTTACTTGCTCCCACCTCCTGTCCCAGGCAGCCGCTGATCTGCTTTCTGTCTATAAATTTGCACATCAGTGCATATAAATATGCAATATTATGTGTCTGGTTTCTTTTACTTAGCACAATTTCTTTGGGTGCATCTGTATGTAGCAAGTACCAGTAGTTCCTTCTTTCTAATTACTGAATTATTTTGCATTATATGGGTATGTAGTACTTTTTTCCCTAGTCTTGTCACCAGGTGCTGAACATTTGTATAATTCCCTAACTTTAAATAGCACTTTTACATTTACAAATCACTTCAGCATATATTATCTTAATTGACCCTTATGAATCAGGGGAGAAGTCAAAGCAGCTCAGTCTCACTTTATCATGACAATAAGGATGGTATTAGTAGTTGACATCTATGGAGCTCTTCCTATGTGCAATGCTGCTCCAAACATATTATGTGTATGCAACGACATTTATGGAGAAGGCTATTATTATCCTCATCTTTTAAACTGGTAGATTGGTTCAAAGAAGTTAAGCAACATTCCCAAATCTTTGTAGCCAGAGAATGGCAACACTGAGATTTAAAACCTGGCAACCTGGTACCAGTAGTGAGGCCTAAAGAAGTCAGTAGATAAATTATTTAAAGCCATTGCTAGTCGCTGGAGGTATACTCTCAATGTAGATATATTCAGTATAAAATTATTTATCAGATCCCCAAGAATTTTAGAGAAATCTGACACCTTAGACATTAATATATAGTATGCTTTTTTTTTTGTACAGATAAGGATATAGGCTATGAAAAGAAAGATAGGTATGGCCTAACAGACACATGAAAAAGTGCTCCACATCACTCAGCATCAGGGAAATACAAATCAAAACCACAGTGAGACACCACCTCATACCAGTCAGAATGGCTAAAATTAACAAGTCAGGAAATGACAGATGGTGGCGAGGATGCAGAGAAAGGGGAACCCTCCTACGTTGTTGGTGGGAATGCAAACTGGTGCAGCCACTCTGGAAAACAGCATGGAGGTTCCTCAAAAAGTTGAAAAGAGAGCTACCCTACCACCCACCAATTGTCCTACTGGGTATTTACCCTAAAGATACAAATGTAGTGATCTGAATGGGCATGTGCACCCAAATGTTTATAGCAGTAATGTCCACAATAGCCAAACTATGGAAAGAGCCTAGATGTCCATCAACAGATGAATGAATAAAGAAGATGTGGTATGTATATACAATGGAATACTATGCAGCCATCAAAAGGAAAGAAATCTTGCAATTTGCAATGACATGGATGGAATTAGAGGGCATTATGCTGAGTGAAATTAGTCAATCAGAGAAAGACAATTATCATATGATTTCTCTAATATGAGGAATTTGAGGGGAAGGGCAGGGGGTTTGGGGGGTAGGGAGGGAAAAAAATGAAACAAGATGGAATTGGGAGGGAGACAAACCATAAGAGACTCTTAATCTCAGGAAACAAACTGAGGGTTGCTGGGTGGTGGGGGGGAGGGATAGGGTGGATGGGTTATGGACATTGGGGAGGGTATGTGCTATGGTGAGCACTGTGAAATGTGTAAGCTGATGATTCACAGACCTGTACCCCTGGGGCAAATAATATATTATATGTTAATAAAAATAATTAATAAAATATAAGTATGGCCTTTTCCAAAGTCACACATCTAGTCAGAGGCAGGGTTTGCATTAGATCCCAGGTCTCCTGACTCCAAAGTTGGTACTTTTTCCATTAACGTCCTCCTTAAAGATTGATTCAAAACCTGGTGTGCTGGGAGACGGGAAAAGAGTGAGCTTGTATTGAGGAGTATACTGAAACTGGAAGAAAAAGCATCATGGAGACATAACTGCTTTTCTTTGAGTCTGAGGTACATAGAATGTATATCTGAGGGCCCCAAACCTACTTTAGTTCCAGCAAATTCTTGAAATCATAAGTGACTAGGTCAACATGGGAATTCCATGTGTCTATACAGAGAGAATTGGCTATGATCCCCTCAGAAAGTGTTGGTATTAAAAAAAAGTGGGTTTTTTGGAAGATTTTATTTATTTATATGAAAGAGAAGGAACAAGTGGGGCACAGAGATAGAGGGAGAGGGAGAAGGAGACTCCCCACTGAGCAGGGAGCCCAATGTGAGGCTTGATCTCAGGACCTGAGATCATGACCTGAACCAAAGGCAGACGCTTAACCAACAGAGCCATCCAGGCACCCCTAAAAAAGGTTTTTAAAGTTAATTGCATCAGGCTCTGGAAATTATTAACAAGTACTTCCCAAAGCAAGTCCTTGGAAGGAAAGTAGATTGAGTTTCTCGCAAGAGTATCTCTCAAAATTTCACCCCTAGGGACTTCAGACATCATAATGGCAACACCAATTGTGGAATATTCTGATATTTTACCTTTCCCTCAGTGGATTTTCAACTCCTTCCTTTCTCCTTACATTTTGAGTAAAGGATCCCTGATGTTATAGCTTAAGTGGTCCTTCCTGTGGGAGGTGGTTCAAGCCTTCCCCTCATGACTGTCCTGTTCTCCAAGGCCATGTTGCATGGTGAAGGAAAGACCGTGCCTCCCTTAGCACTGTTGGTGAGCTGTTGGGCAGATAAGGGTTGCAGAGCTGACTCCCTCTAGGCCCTGGATTCTTTCTTCATCACAGCTTCATCAGACTCATCTTTACATCCTAGGCTCTAGAGGCAAAATGTCAAGGCTTGGTTTTTACTTCCCCATATTCTTTTCTTACCCAAGTCTATTCAGAATACTGAGTTATTCACAGAAGTAATTTTTTTTTTCTATTAACCCTACAGGTGAAGATCTATATCATTTTATGGAGGAGGCAGGATTTAGGATGGTCTGGAAGGAATGATGAGTAGAACAGGACAAATTTTGGGAAAGTCTTATTCTGAGCAGAGAGGTGATTTATGATAGCTAATGTGTGAAATTCATTTGAATCATAAGATAAGGTGTTCAACAAATAAAATAGTTCAGTGTGACTGGCCCAGGGGTGTGTGTTTAGGGGTCAGGGCTGGGGTAATGCTGTGGAAATTAACCTTGAAAGGAAGAGGAAACCTGCCAGTCACTGTAAGGAGTATGAAGGATCTGAGTCTGGATTGGATCATGGCAGGTCAAGAATGCAAACAAGGAAAACCAGAGCAATTACAATCGTTATGTGTGAAGTTATATGAATCAGAAATAAGACGGAACTTATGGATACTATGGAAATAGGGAGGGGCACCTGGGTGGCTCAGTCATTAAGCGTCTGCCTTTGGCTCAGGTCATGATCCCAGGATCCTGGGATCGAGCCCCGCATCGGACTCCCTGCTCAGTGGGAAGACTGCTTCTCCCTCTCCCACTCCTCTTGCTTGTGTTCCCTCTATCACTGTCTCTCTCTCTGTCAAATAAATAAATAAAATCTTTAAAAAAAGAATTAAAAAAAAGAAATAGGGAAATATTTGAGACAGACTTAAAAAGGCAAAATCAACAGGATTTGGTGACCAACGACAGAGGAGGGACAGGAGGGAAGAGGAATGTTGGAATTTCACTTGTTTCTAGGCTGGGAGACCAAAGACAGCCAAGGTAAAAAGAACATAAGTAGAAGAATACAGAAGGCCATTTTGAATACAAGTACCTAAAGGTCTGTGATAGACTTCTTGAACAGACAGAACCAATTCAGCGGGTTCCTCAGGTTTGTGTTCTGCTTTTGTGCAGACCGTCTAATTGTTGGAGCAGAGAATGGCAAGTTTCTTGTTCTTTATCAGAAAAAATTTCTACACACTGATTTCAATTCAACACTTTGATTAATTTAAAGTTGTTTTACTTGTAAGAAAAAGGTAGGTGAGGAATAGGTAGGTTTGAGGTGAGAAGAAAACATGAGAAAAGGGGATTTCACTCATTAACTCTATTCTTTCTGTTGTGTTTCCCTGGTACAGTAGTTTCTAAGCCTGGTGACACCTCAGAATCATCTGGGGAGTGTGAAAATAAGAGCGAGAAAACCAGACCCTGCCCTAGACCTACCCAATCAAAATCTCTAAGGCTGTGGCCCCCAGTAGCCCTGGAATCTGTATTTTTCAGAGACTCCCCAAATGATTCCTTATTCCGTTAAAGAGAAAACCAAAAGACTCAGTATGCTATCTCACTGAGGAGAATATTCTATAATTTAGACAACATTATTAATTTAAACAAATCTTTAAACTAGAAAGAAAATGTCTAGTTAATTCCTTCTTGATGGCTATGCATTCCTTTTAGGAGTGGTAAGTATTATTTCATGAAGGAAAAAGAGATAATCAGAACTCTAAAGTACCTGAATTCAGAAGGGTTTTTATGTATCTATGGGAACACAAACTCTGGAGTTTGTGGAGTTAAAAGTTTTTTCCTCAGTATAACCATGGACATTGATCTTGGTGGTACTACTGATGGTAGATTTCTTCCTTATTTTTTAAGCTTTTATCAAGTCTCTGCAGTGAGCCAGGATTTCGACAGAACAAATAAGATGCTGTCTACCTTCAAATGACACTCACCCTTGCTTTCTCTCCAGAGAGAAAGCACCAACAAAAACTATCTTTGCCCTTGGCAAGACATAATTTGAAAGATGTACTGTACCAAACAGGAGAGTGGGAAAAAGATCAACAGAGAGAGAGAAGAAAAGATAAACTCTAACAAATAGTAATATTCCTCTTGCATTCATTTTAGGATAATTTATTCTGTTGTTTAGAGAGACATTGATTGTATGTTTGTTTCATTGTTTTTTTAATAATCTTTTTGCCTTTGAATCCATTTTTGCTTTCTAATACCTTTTTAAAAACTTGTTTATTTATTTTTTATTATTTTTTAAAGATTTTATTTATTTGGGAGAGAGAGAAAGAGAGAGAGAGAAAAAGAGTAAGGCAAAGGCAGAGGGAGAGAGAGAGAAGCAGACTCCTTGCTGACGACCCTTTGATCATGACCTGAGCTGAAGGCAGATGCTTAAACGACTGAGCTACCTAGGTGCCCCTAATTTATTTTTTAAAGAGATTTAATTTATTTATTTGAGAGAGAGTGAGAGTCAGAGAGCACAAGTAGGGCGAGTGGCAGAAGCAGGCTCCCTGCTCAGTAGGAAGCCTGATGCCCACCTGGCTACATCCCAGCACCCTGGGATCACGACCTGAGCTGAAGGCAGATACTTAACTGACAGAACCACCCAGGCACACCTGTAATACCTTTTTAAAGCCAGGTCTGATGTTCTCTCTCTGAAACCCAGCTTCATGAACTAGTAGATCAAACTTACAATCCAGAGCTGATAGTTCAGAGGCCGACATGACTGCGCAGATGTGGGTACAATGGTTGGTCGCTAAATCCCCCAAGATTATGCCATGTTTCAGGATCACATTATTTCTAAAGTTCAGAAAACTCATGGTGCACTGTTGGAGTGAGATGACAATCTATTGTATGTAAATGAAATCAAAAGACAATGTTTTGTATCTTATTCTGATTAAGGCTTATAGGGAGAACCATACAAATAGATGCAAAAAATTCAAGATTGCTTAGTAAGCTTAGGAGAGTCTGTCTTTATATTTGGCTAGGCACTGCCAGTACATTTGTAAATAGTCACTTAGCCATGTATTTGAACAGATTTTAATGTGAATGGTGGATGAGTCACAAATCTGACTTTTGGTGCTCTTAGATGCATTCCAATGTTGATCCACTCTCAAGTAATGATGGAGAGAAAAAAGCAAGATTTAGAAAGTTCTCAGTTGGCAAGGATAATACATCATATGCTACCTAAGTCTGCACATTGGTTAGTCTGATTCTATAGAGATTCAAATGGAAGAGTTTTTCCAAATGAGCAGTTGGCCTCATTTTCACTTTGCCATCGCTGCTTATGCTGGTGAGCCTGAGAGGGGTTGCTGGTTTAACCACCAGTTTACTCCATTTTGCTTATTAACTGTCCTCAGCTGAACTTGTGCACTTTTGTACGGGTCGTTAGCTGACTCCATGATTTAGCTTTGGACACTGCTTTATGAATTGTATGAAAACAGCATTCACTGTTTTCCAGGAATCCTTGTCACCTACAGGACAAAGTTCAAATGTCTTAGCTTTGCCTTCAAGGCCCTGTCCAAATATATCTCTTTGTCTGTGCCTGAAGCTTTAGCCAAACCAGTTCATTGCTGTTGGGACAGGTCTGAGCCTTCTCTCCACCAGTCCTTTGTGCATGCTTTTTATTATGCTTGAAATAAGTAACAGATAATTTAAGTTCTATCCATTCTTCAAGTTGCACCTCCTTCATTAAGCCTGTAAGAGCTATCCCTTCACTTTAACTTGTGGTGATCTCATGCAGGGGATTTATTTGAAAAAAGGCAAAGCAGACTTCAGTTAAGGAAAGGAAAAAACATGTTTTTCCCTTCCCTTGGGAAGAGTCAAAAGACCAGCATTCAAGTCTAAGGACTCAGGGATTATGAGATAACATCGTATTGGCAGCAGGACCCAGCTGGAAGAATGTTGTGATTTAGTGAACTTGTCAGTACATCCAATAGCAGGTAGACCTCCTGTCCTCCTCCTTGTCCTGGGAGGAAGAAAGCCAATAACAGATTTCCTCCCATGCAACATATCTGATATAATTGCTTTAAGGTAAACATTTGAACATTAGTAGCAGCTGGTTTTCCTCTGGAAGATCGAAGTCAAGGAAGCAGGGACAGATTTCATAGTCCTAGTCTGGGGCTGCTGCAGTGGCCTTGTACTTATTCCAAAAAGGATGGTACTACTCTAGGTCTCCCATAGATACATAAATTCTAAAGCCTGAAGACTCTCAACTTTTATGTTTGGCCAACACTCTCACCTTCAAGGCTGATTTGAAATAAGGGCTCCAGTAGGAAGCTGCATCCTCAGTCTTGTTCATTAACATGGAAGGATACACCTTCCATGTTAAATCCTCTTAAGGCTGCACTTTTATGGACACCTCCTCTTACTGCTCTGGTTGAGAGTACAGAAGCAGTGGTTGCTTTTATAGCTTGAGGCTTTGAACTGTGGGTCTCTCATTCAATTTAGATTGCCAACTTTAGGCGAGAACACCTCTCTCCCTAAAGCAGTGTTTCCTTTAACCTTTGTTTATAGGCTTCGTAGCTCTGATCTGAGTTTGTGTCTCCCTTGTAGACTTTACTAAAAGTGAAAATAAGAGCCCACACATGGAATGCTATGAATATTCCAACTATTTCCCTTGACACTAGTCTCTATCAGAACATGGACATTCTTCCAAAGTACAGAGGCAAGCATTTAACTAAGTGTTTCGCTACCTCATTGTAAGGATCACCAGCTTCCCAGCTGTTGTTCCTCCACAAACTCTTGATACTTTTTGGCTTAAGTTCTTAGTAAAATTCCACTTTCAAGTATCAGTTTCCATGTCACTAAGATTTTGTTTGGCTATTTATAAGACAAATTTCAAGAACAAGCTCCAGCATTATAGAAATTTATTTCTCTTTCATGTTAAAGAAGTCTTGAGGCAGACAATTTAGGACCAGAACTCAGTGTACCATTTCTCTTCTTTCCCATCCTTTGTACTTAGATTCCAACTTTTGAGGCTGCCTCATGGTGCAAAGTGGCAGCTGGGGTTCCACATATTCTGTTCAAGTTTTAGACAGAAATAATGCAGAGGACAAAAGGACAACAAAATCTTCTCCTTGTTGAGTTTGTGTCCTTAACAGTGAGTAGAGAATATTGTCTCTCAGTTGGCATATTGAGGCTTATAATTAAACCAGGTTTCTGTTAGTAGGTAGGAGAAATTGGATATTGTATAGACAACTATCACACCATTTCTCGAGCACTTAACTAGCCATTATGCCAAACACTAAATATAGTACTAAGCCCCTGAAGATACACCTTACAAGTACAAAATAAAAATGCCCTAAACTACTCATGGCAAAATGACTTGTATTAGTAAAATACTGAAAACAACCTAGATGCCCTACTCTTAGATTACTTGAGCAGCCATAAAATGGTGTAATTTGCTATTGTAAGAGTAACAGACCTGAATTTCATGTAACTATATGGAATGATTTTCAGAATTTATCATTATATAAAGCAAGGTGTCAACAGGTTATGCAGTGAACTGGCTTTTGTGTAATGAATAAATAAATAAGAGCTCACACACACATTGCTTAGTTTTTAAAAAAGAAACATAGGAATGACAACCTAGAAAGTAATGAAAGTGATTATATAAGCTGGTGGATGAGACCAAAGAAGGGGTAGGGCTGGGAACTAGACTTCTCTGAATATATCTTTAAATAATGTTGACTTTTGGAATGTTTTATACATTCGTGTAAATATCTTACATATTTAAAAATAAATAAAAAGGATGAAATAAAAAAATAAGGATAAAAACAACCCACTAAAAACAATACAAATACAATCCTTATTGTGTATAGAGTTGATATCATAGCCAAACAGAAAAAGGAATTAATTGAAGTAAATTTGAACACAGTACTTTGATCATGTACACTTAGAAGAATATATTTTAAGGATAAAAACAATTACAAAATACATTTGAACTCTTCTTATTAGGTTTGTTGTTGTTAGTGTTATTAGTGTTGTAGCTCTCCAACTATCTTATGGAGTAGTGAGTGAGTGAATACATAGATTTGGGGGGAAACAAGGCTTTTTCATTGTGGGAGAAGGAGCTACAAATATGAAATGGAAGAAGTTAAGGAAGAATGCTGGAATGTTGGGCTTGAATTGGGGATAGCAATATGAACAAATAATGTATATGTATTCTTTGTCATCTTCACTAATGTCTAAGAAGCAATTACACCCAGGCAGCAACAAGCATACCTCATTGATTTTCTTAGGTGAAATAATTGTGTTGGAGTTAGGTAAGAGAATATTCGTATTCTTAAGAGATCCATGCTGAAATAGGGGTAAAGTCATGATGCTTATAACTCATTTCCAAATGGCTCAGTAAAAAGTTAAATCATGTAAAATAGTCTCTCTCTCTGTCTCTACCTGGAGAGAAAGAGGAAGCAAATGCAGAAAATTGTTGTTAAGAATTGATGAGTTTAGGAGAAAAGTGCATGGGTAATTATTGGTTTATTCTTTCATTTTTTAAGTAGCTTTGAGACTAGCTGGAATCTCAGGTTTGGGAAAATATTATCAGGTTGATAGTTTAATTCATTCAACATTTACCATGAAATTGCTGTTTGACTCCCACGCTTTTTCATTCTAAGAACTTACCATCCCTGACACTTTCTCTATTCAGTTGTTGTATTGCCTGCTTCCCCCAAACCCTAAATGAGTTCCATTGAGTAAGAATTTGATTTTGATCATTACTGTAGCTCCAGACCTGGAATGGTGCTTGGCACCTGCTAGATGCTCAGGAAAAATATTTATTGAAAAATATCTGTTCAAAAAGAAAGAGAAGATACAAAATTTTACAATGATCTAAACTGTCACATGTATGTTACCAGGTGCTTGACATACGGAGGGCATTGTGAACAGAGACATGTCTACTGCTCATCTCTGGGAAATTCTCTAGGATTATTTCTCTAATTTTTAAAATGTGAAGTTTCCAATATTCTAATTTTTTAAATACAAAAATTTAACATGAAACAGGTACAAAATTTAAAAAATTTTATAATCATAGAACACTTTTATTAAACATGCATATTCCTCTGCCCATTACCACCCACACTAAGAAACAGTCATTTTTTAAAAATTGAGATATAATTGACTATAATATTGTATTAATTATATATGTACAAGACAGTATTTGATATATGTGTATATTGTGAAATGATTACCACAGTAAGTGTAGTTATCTGTCACTTCACATATTTAACAATTTTTTTGATGAGAACTTTTAAAAAAAGATTTATTTGTTTATTTGAGAGAGAGCGAGAGAGAGTGGTGGGGAGAGGGAGAGAGAGAATACTCAAGTAGACTCCCCTCTGACTGGGGAGACCAAGGCAGAGCTTGATCTCAGAAACCTGAGATCATGACCTGAACTGAACTCAATAGTCTGATGCTTAACTGACTGAGCCACTGAGTTTCTCCCCCTTTTAAAAAAAGATTTATTTACTTATTTGAAGGGGGGTGTGTGAAGAGCAGAGGGAGCGGGGCAAATGTCTTAAGCAGACTCTGCACTGAGCCTTGAGCCCAAAGTGGGCCTCAATCTCACAACCCTGACATCATGACCTGAGTGGATAGGGGACTCTACCATTTTTTAAGTTGAATCTACCATATCAGGCTTTCTTAACTTTCTTTTTTATGGTTAGATTATTATTTTGTTGGAGCATATTGTTGAGTAGAATTCTTAGAAAAGGTGGGCCTGAGGACAATTTATTTGAGCTCATACATTTGTAAGACTATCTTTATTTTACCTCACACTTGAGTGATAATTTTTCAGAGTGGAGAATTAATTGCCGACCATCATTTTGTCTCGTATTTTTGAAGGTTTTGGTCTACTGTCCTCTAGCATACTGGGTTACCCAAGAGAAACTTCCTGCTATTCTTATTTTTTGGTAGATAACCTGTATTTTCTCATTTGTATTATTGGGATTTGGTGTAACAGAATTTCTAATAATGTTCCCTACATCTTTTTGTTTTGTTTTTTTTTTCTTTCTTTCAGTATGTTGGACCCTCAGTGGGAATTTTCAATATAAAAACTTGTGTTTCAATTTCTAGGAATTTCTCTAGTATTATTTCTCTGATAATTTGCATCTTCCAATTCTTTATCACCTTTGAAACTCCTATTAGCTGGGAGAACCAGTATCTCATTCTTGTTTTTTAAATACCAAATCTTTCAACTATCTCTGAGGATTTTTATCTATGGTCTCAGAGATATCTCTTCTCTGGAAGCTCTCAGATTTTCTAGAGAAGGGACCCTCTTGAGAATGGGCATCTAGTTCCTAGGATTTTACTTCTAGGGTGTGGAAGGCAATGGAGGAAATAAGCATTTTACATACAAACTTGTAACCAAAGCCCTTGTTTCAGCCCTGTCTTTCAACTCTACCCTATTCCATATCTGATTTCTTCAAGGACTGAGCATCCTTGGGATCTGAGGGGGGAAATTGTCAGTCTTCCTGATTCTATTCCTTCTATGAGTGATATGGTCTATGTTTGTTTCCATCTTTATTAATCAATTGCCAGAACCTTCCAACTGCTTCCTTTTTCTGTATTTTTTTTGGAAATATTTGTTGCTTATTTCCACTCTTTTTCAGCCACTTACTTTATTTTTTTTATTAAAAACTTAGTGTAGTCTCGTATTTTTATTATATTCTGTTATGATTTCATACTATGTTATTTATTTTGATGCTCAAATTGTTTCAGCTCTGGTTACCAAAAGCTCTTTTGCATTTGATTTTGGGTTCAAGTTCAGGAACTGTATGTGTTGACTGCTACTGGGGTGTCATTGCTTCTAGGCCTTCTCTGCAGACTGAGCTAGGTAGTGTATGTAGCATACTAACCCACATATACACACATGTCTGTACTTGTCTTTGTATCTATCTATTTGTATTTATATTAAGTTAAACATGAGTTCATACTGATGTCTCTGATTCTAATTTAGTGTTACAGGGTTCAGTCAAGATGAGGTATTTTTAAATTTTTATTTTATTTTTTAAAGAATTATGTATTTATTTATTTGAGAGAGAGAGAGAGAGAGGAAGAGAGATAATGTGAGTGGGGGAGGAACAGAGGGAGAGAGAGAGAGAGAATCTCCAGAAGACTTCCCACTGAGCATGGAGCCTGGTGTGGGGCTCCATCTTGTGACCCTGAGATCATGACCTGAGCTGAAATCAAGAATCAGATGCTTAATTGACTAAGCCACCCAGGTGGTTGAAATTTTTGAGTCTATTAATCTCTTCTACTTAAAGACCCACTAAATTCTTAGTAAACAACATAATTATTACTAATTAGCAGTTTTTCATTAATCATAAATCTATTTTATTACATTGTAGACTTATTTAACATGTTTCCTTTTGTTGTATTTTTTTTAAATTTCTTTTCAGCATAACAATATTCATTATTTTTGCATCACACCTAGTGCTCCTTGCAATACGTGCCCTCCTTAATACCCACCCCTGGCTCCCCTAACCTCCCACCCCCCTGCCCCTTCAAAACCCCTCAGGTTGTTTTTCAGAGTCCATAGTTTCTCATGGTTCACCTCCCCTTCCAATTTCCCTCAACTCCCTTCTCCTCTCCATCTCCCCATGTCCTCCATGTTATTTCTTATGCTCCACAAATAAGTGAAGCCATACGATAATTGACTCTCTCTGATTGACTTATTTCACTCAGCATAATCTCTTCCAGTCCCATCCATGTTGCTACAAAAGTTGGGTATTCATCCTTTCTGATGGAGGCATAATACTCCATAGTGTATATGGACCACATCTTCCTTATCCATTCTTCCACTGAAGGGCATCTTTGTTCTTTCCACAGTTTGGTGACCATGGCCATTGCTGCTATAAACATTGGGGTACAGATGGCCCTTCTTTTCACTACATCTGTATCTTTGGGAGAAATGCCCCGTAGTGCAATTGCAGGGTAATAGGGAAGCTATATTTTTAATTTCTTAAGGAATCTCCACACTGTTCTCCAAAGTGGCTGCACCAACTTGCATTCCCACCAACAGTGTAAGAGGGTTCCCCTTTCTCCATGTCCTCTCCAACACATGTTGTTTCCTGTCTTGCTAATTTTGGCCATTCTAACTGGTGTAAGGTGGTATCTCAATGTGGTTTTAATTTGAATCTCCCTGATGGCTAGTGATGATGAACATTTTTTCATGTGTCTGATAGCCATTTGTATGTCTTCATTGGAGAAGTGTCTGTTCATGTCTTCTGCCCATTTTTTGACATGA
>PISX010005526.1:0-89632 GCA_004024625.1 Mellivora capensis | reverse complement strand
TATAGATCCTGGATATCAACCTTTTGTCTGTACTGTCATTTGCAAATATCTTCTCCCATTCCTTGGGGTGCCTCTTTGTTTTGTTGACTGTTTCCTTTGCTGTGCAGAGGCTTTTGATCTTGATGAAGTCCCAAAAGTTCATTTTCACTTTTGTTTCCTTTGCCTTTGGAGACATATCTTGAAAGAAGTTGCTGTGGCTGATATTGAAGTGGTTACTGCCTATGTTCTCCTCTAGGATTCTGATGGATTCCTGTCTCACATTGAGGTCCTTTATCCATTTCGAGTTTATCTTTGTGTACGGTGTAAGAGAATGGTTGAGTTTCATTCTTCTACATATAGCTGTCCAATGTTCCCAGCACCATTTATTGAAGAAACTGTCTATTTTCCACTGTAATTTTTTTCCTGCTTTGCCGAAGATTATTTGACCATAGAGTTGAGGGTCCATAGCTGGGCTCTCTACTCTGTTTAACTGGCCTATGTGTCTGTTTTTATGCCAGTATCATGCTGTCTTGGTGATCACAGCTTTGTAGTAAAGCTTGAAATCAGGTAATGTGATGCTGCCAGTTTTATTTTTGTTTTTCAACATTTCCTTAGCCATTAGAGTTCTCTTCTGATTCCATACAAATTTTAGGATTATTTGCTCCAGCTCTTTGAAAAATACCAGTGGAGTTTTGATGGGAATGGCATTAAAAGTATAGATTGCTCTAGGCAGTATAGACATTTTAACAATGTTTATTCTTCCAATCCAAGAGCATGGAATGCTTTGTGTGTCTTTTTGTGTCTTCTTCAATTTCTTTCATGAGTGTTCTGTAGTTCCTCGAGTACAGATCCTTTACCTCTTTGGTTAGGTTTATTCCCAGATAGCTTATCACATTAATAAAATTATGAATGAAAAGGGAGAGATCACAACTAATACCAAGGAAGTAGGGACAATCAGCAGAAGTTATTATCAACACTTATATGCCAATAAGTTAAGCAACCTAGATGAAATGGATGCATTCCTGGAAAACTATAAACTCCCAAAATTGAACCAGGAAGAAATTGACAACCTGAATAGACTGATATCTAGTAACGAGATTGAAGCAGTAATCAAAAACCTCCCAAAAAACAAGAGCCCAGGACCTGACGGATTCCCTGGGGAATTCTACCAAACTTTCAAAGAAGAAATAACACCTATTCTCCTAGGTGTTGTGAGTATTTGAGCACAAAAAATTTACGCCCATTTGGGGACTCTGAGCATGTTGATTTATTTACTTTTTCACAGAAGTTTATAGTTTACCATTGCTTGCATTATTAAGTGAAGCACAGAATCTTAAACTCTTTAAGGAAGAAATATTGCAGTGATAGGTTTTAAAATCGTCCTACTTGAGGAAGAAGAACTAAGTGCCAATAATCCTTTTCTGACTTTATAAAGAATATTTGCTTGCATTTATACCTGCTAGAACAGAAAGATGTCTAAAATATTGGCCAATTGGGTTTACCTGGGACCAAGAGTTTTCCTGTGATGTGGGACTTCCAGTGCTAAAACTGGGAAATTCCTGAGCAAACAGGGAAGAATTTGTTTAAATATTAACACCTGGAAAACAATTCCTAGACAATCTATTACAGTTATAGATTTTTTTAGACATTAGAGGTTACTTTTACAGGGCATAGCAATTATCTTGAAGGCCAGGTGTTTTAGGAGATTTACTTGCTAGAAATTACATTTGTAAGTTCAGTTTTCTGTCACAAAACTAGTCTGCATTTCTGCAACTGTAGAGGAAGAGAGAATAATATTTTCTTCTTATTATTTGAAAAATTTTCTTAGTGGGAGTTCAAATGGTCTGCAGTTTCAAGGTAAAGTGCTGGAATTCCCTTAGTAAACATTAAGAGATAAAAGTCTGACCTGAGAGGCCCAGTCAGGCAATACAGAAAGAAAATGGGGCAGGCAACACTTTTCACCAGCATTACCCCTTAATTACATCCAGTTGGTCATATATATGATTGACTTAATGCTAATTCCTTGACAGACACTAACACCTAATTATTATTTTGTTTCTGAGGTTACAGCTTACTTTTTGAGCTGGCTTAATAATGCCTTTTCCATGATCATGTCATAACAATACTGGCAAATATTGTCATATAGCATATTACAGTAACTTCAAATTGTATTTTAATTAAAAATCATTGATTTGTATACGTCTTGGACACAATAATGAGGAAATTCTCTCAGGGTGAAATGATTGCATCTCAGAAGTTTGGAGGAAAAAGAAACAGGTGTTGGAAAGAGTTGAAGGAAGTAAATTTGGGAACCATAGTTTCATCATCTCTCTAGAAGTACATGAAGATGGCCCCATGCCTCGGTGTCCTGCTTAGCTATTATTTAGTTTTATGTGATACTATGTGGGTTCTTTTTTAAAGATTTATTTATTTATTTGAGAGAGAGAGAGAGAGAGAGAGAGAGACAGAGAAAATGTGCATGCCTGCGTGAGTAGGGTGAGGGGCAGAGGGAGAGAGTCTTGAAGCAGATTCCTCACTGAGTGTAGGGTCCAACATGGGGCTTAAACTCACAACCTATGTGATTGTGACCTGAGCTGAAACCAAGAGTCAGATGCTCAACCAACTGAGCCACCCAGGCACCCCATGTGATTCTCTGTGTTTACTTTCTTGTTATTCTAGTCTTTAATCAAGTCTTGGTGAATTCTCAGTGTTTTCCCCCTTCTATGTTTTTGATTATTCATGGTGGTCAATGCTTGAATCCATTAAGGTGGTAGTAGGAATGCTCAAAGGGGGATCTTGAGGTAAAAGCTGGGGTTATCCTCCCAAAAGGAGGTTGTTTTTTCTATTGTGAGACTTGCAGTAGTCAGCTGTTTTCTTTCATAGGAAAGTGGTAAGCCATCATTCCAGACTGATGTGAGTGAGAGCCTCAGCTTTCTTGTGTATATGGAGCTTGGAAGAGATGTTCAATTTAAGACAATTTAAGACCTGAACCATTGAAAATAAGATTTTAGTCTTCTGTTGCCATAGAACTACAGTGTTCTTTAAAAAATATTTTTTATACCATCAATAATGAATGACATGTTTTGTGCAATTAGATTAATGTCAGACCAACCAAAGGTACTCTCTTGATTAGAAGACAGCTTGACTGTAATTACTTTGACTTAACTATTCTTCTTCCCTGCCGTACTGTATATCATAATAAATGCTACCTACCTAAATCAGAGTAGTGTAGAGAACATTATGTGTCTTCATTGTTAGTTTTCTTAGACAAAATTTTCAAGGTCTTTGACAATAAGAATTAAATAGGAATGAAGTTAAATAAAATTATAATACAAATAACTTGTTAAAAGATGGTCATCTTTAACTTGTTAAAAGATGGCAGGTTTATTATTATTACCTAAACATCTGAATTAAAAATTTGTATTTTCAAGTAAATATCTACTGTACTTTAAAGGGCATAAAAGAAGGGGTGGCTCAGTTGGTTGATCATCTCACTCGTGATTTCCGTTCAGGTGATGATCTCAGTGTCATGAGATTGAGCCAGCCCTGCATAGGGCTCTGTGCTGAGTATGGAGCCTATGGAGCCTGCCTGGGATAATCTTTTTACTTCTCCCTCTGCCCCACCTTCACAATCCCTGCCCAACTCTTGAGCAAGTGAACTCTCTCTCCAAAAAAAAAAAAAAAAAAAAAAAAAAAAGTGCATAAAAGGAGGTAAAGACTTCATGGACATATCTAATCTTTAAATTCCACCCATATGTCATGCACTTAGGAGTGCTGGCTGAGTCCCTGTGCTATATAAACATTTGCCTATCTCTCAACAGCAATATCATCTTATCTGTATCCCACACAGCACTTGCACTATCTATTCTCTCAGGTGGCTTTATATATGTATGTTCTATATACTTATCTATATTTATTTTTACATGTAATTATAGTTAGATAAATGTTATCTCTTCCTCTTCATAAATTGTATGTTGCTTGAGGATGAGATCCATGTCTTGTTCACCTTTGTTTCTCTCTTCATATAGCTGGCACTAGAAAAAAAAATGGAATGATTGAAGAGACCATTCAAAAGATCAATTTTGTAGAAGAGAGGTCTATAAACTTTGCCTATCAAGGGCCAAATAGTAGGTATTTTGAATTTGTGGGCCAAATGGTCTCCATCTAAACTCTTCAACTTTACCATTGTCATGTGATTATAGCCTTAGGTAATATGTAAATAATGGGCATGGCAAAATTTACTTACAAAATCTGTGGGTGGATGGGTTGGTTTTGGTCCATGGGCTGTAATTTGCTGATCCCTGTTGTAGAAAATTCATTGGATCTTCAAACAGGAAATATGTTAACAGCTTTATACAATAGTGTAAGTCCTATATTTCTGTTCCCCTCAGTTGTAATGGCCCTACTTCTCTTGAACCCCCCTTGTGTACCCCCTCCCCCCACTTCTCAGATGTCTGGTGATCTTTGACTGTCTCCCCATATTTAAACAAGGGGATCTATACAGCTGATTGGATGGATGCTGTGTGCATGTGGGCAGGGCATGTCAGTAGTGCATTTTAGTGTGTGGAGACCTGAATGGGCCATTTCATTAGGGGATCTGGGGTGATATCTTTAGGCTTTTCTCTTGGGCTGATAAGATTCTCCAAAAAAGAATCTTTGTCTTCTTCCTCTACTTCTTCTCCTCCCCCTTCTTCCCCTCACCTTCCCTCCTCCTCCTCCTCCTCCTTCTTCTTCTTGTTCTTCTTCTTCTCCTTCTTTCCTCCTCCTCCTCTTCTTCTTCTTCTTCTCCTTCTTCTCCTTCTCCTAAGTAAGAGGGGCTGGAACTCAGAATCCTGAGATCAAGAGTCACCTGCCCTGACTGAACCAGCCAGGTGCTTTGCCTAGAAATGTGTCTTTTAAATGCTCCTTTATAAAGGGGAGGGGAGGATAATTAATTACAATGAGCACACTATGGTAAAAGCCTCAAAATACGCTTAATCCACATGACATAGAGATGAAAGAGCCCATGTACTTATTTTTCTTTACTGGAAGACTGTGAACATTTAGCAAGCGTAAACTATGCCACCTCTAATGTTGTGCCACTGCCTAACATGGTGTCTAACAAAGGGTAGATGGTCAACAGATCTTTGCTGAATGACTAGAGAACATAAGGCTGGAAAGTCTGGGAGGGATATTGCTCTGTTCCTGACATCTCATCTAATTCTATCATCTTTTCTTTTCTTTTTCTTTCTTTTGCTTTCCTTTCCCTTCTCTTCTTTACCCTTACCTTTCTTTTCCTTCCTTCCTTATACCTCCCTTCTTCCATTCCTCCCTCCATCTTCCCCTTTTCCTTTCCTTTCCTTTCCTTTCCTTTCCTTTCCTTTCCTTTCCTTTCCTCTTCTCTCCTCCCCTCCTCTCCCCTTCCTTCCTTCAAAATATAATTTCAGTGATGCACGCACCTGGAATGGTTTTGTTTCCCCCCAACTAACACATGTGAAGGAAACAGGAGGGAGGAAATCTCAGTCTGCTCAGCTAAAATCACTATCATGCACATCTTTCTTAATTGTAATTTGAAATGAGAATGTCTGGGCCTCTTATATGTATATCTTCTTGCGAGGCTTCTCAGGAAAGATTACCAAGTCTTTGAGACTCAGCAGAAATAGGAAAATAATTATATTCAAGTAAAGTGATGATTCATATTTATTCTTTCAATAACATTTTTAAAATGCTGTCTTCTTAATCAACTGGTTTTAGAAACACAATCATCATTTGGAATTCATTTAAGTTACTTTAAATTTACATAAAAATTCCTTGTCTATTATTAAAGATTACTTAATTCAATTAGATTTTTAACTTGTATCAAATAAAATGGTAACTTAGCAACCAAATTTGGGTATTTCCCACATATTGATAAATAGTGTTAAAGGACTCAATCTCCAGCTTTCTTGAAATAATTGTAGACCAAGGACAAAAACTCTTTTAATATTCAGTTAATAATTTTATTAATTGATATGAGAGGTCATATGTGCTTATGACCTGATTTTCTACAGCAGATGTTCATTATCTTATTCACCTGATATCTGTCTAATGAATTGATTAGCTAAGGGTCCCTTGAGCTTTACCTGGGCACATGGCTGCCCAGCTAGTAACTGTACTGCACAGACTCTCTTGCAGAATGTGGGGAGGCAACCAAATTCTACACCACAGGAAGAGAACATCAATGATGTGTGCAACTTCTGGGTCATGTCCCTTAAAAAAGAAATTACTTGCATTCCATTTCTTTTTTCATCCTACTTCTTGAAGTTAGAATGTAGACATGATGCTGATGGGCCAGTTTTTACTATGCTGCCAAAAAGAAGACCCTATGGAATGATGGAATAACAATCCAAGGGAATCTGAATGACTTTGTGTCGCTATTATGAGAGACAGAAATCAGCTTCTGTCTCTATGAAGCGCTTTTTTAAAGAAGGGATTTTCCTATATTATAATTGATAAATCTAGGTACCAAATTTTAAAGATTTTATTTATTTATTTGACAGAGATCACAAGTAGGCAGAGAGGCAGGCAGAGAGAGAGGGGGGAGTAGGCTCTCCGCTGAGCAGAGAGCCCGATGCAGGGCTCGATCCCAGGACCCCGAGATCATGACCCAAGCCGAAGGCAGAGGCTCAACCCACTGAGCCACCCAGGCGCCCCCCAAATTTTATATACCTTTTCTTTAAAACAGTATATATGATAGTTTTAAATACTTATAAATTTATGTTATTAGTTGCTTGTGTCAACAATGTGCTTATGAAATTAGGTTTAACCCTTTATTAAAGAATTTACAGTATTGTCTTTGTCGTTAATCCAAATGGCTCTAATTAATTAATTTGAAATTTCTTTAAAATGTGTCATTGAAATTGTGATAAAGCAGACTAACCCAATTCTGATTTAGTGAGATATCTGGCATATTTACATGATCATTCTAGTACACTTAAATATATTTCTATATGATACTTTTTATGTTATATGTACATATGGTCTTCTACATAGATTAAAAAAGAATAGTATGTTCATATATTCATGTGTACTAATATTATGTAACTAATAAGAATGAATGAATGAATACATATACTCATTATAAATAATTCCTTTTACTGGTTTTATAGACTAAGGATTATATAGAGAAATCTGTCAAAGCTAGATATTACTGTCTTCTTAAAATTGGAGTAGTCATGCCAAATACAGAACATCTTTTCAGGAAATACAAACAAACAGCAGATTCAGTTTGGAAATAGGGATGACAGAAAGTAAACTTATGAGGTATCTAAGCAGAGTGAATGAACTGTGCAAATGGAATTCAAATCCGTGGCTGGGTCTTATTTTTAAAAATCTTTGGAAGTGGGTATGCCTGGGTGGCTCAGTGGGTTAAGCCTCTGCCTTCAGCTCAGGTCATGATCTCAGGGCCCTGGGATCGAGAACTGTGTTGGGCTCTCTGCTCAGCCAGGAGCCTGTTTCCTCCTCTCTCTCTCTGCCTGCCTCTCTGCCTACTTGTGCTCTCTCTCTCTCTCTGTCAAATAAATACATATCTTAAAGAAAATAAAATGAAATCTTAGAAAATAAGTTGTAAATGGTTTAATATAAGTTGTAAGTGATATTCAATGGGCTAATTTTAAAATATAAATAAAATTAAAACTACGCTGAAATACTTTCCTCCTCTAAGTCTGACACAGATCAGAAAGGTTGATAAATAACTCAACTGTTGCTCAGTAGAACAATCTACTGCTGTTTTTTTTCACTTTAATTTTTAGTGAACAGTTTTTTGACCTGATACAATATAAGAAAGTCCAAATGTATATTCAGTAAAAGATATTAATGACAATTTTATATTAAAAATTGTTTTGAGTTACCCAGTGGTTTGAATAAGGAAATGATTAATTCTTATATATATTTGTAGATAGGCAAGATTTTAATGGGCAATTTCTATAACTTCCTGTAGCAGACATTGGTAGTTATCTCTCAACATTTTTCACTTCTTCCCTTACTACTAATTTATTTGGCTGGCCACTCTGACTATAAAAAATATAATGACTCTACCAGCTTCCCTTGCATCATATGACCAAGTTCAGGCCAATGAATTGTTGGCTTTTAAAAAATATATTTTTATTAACATATAACATATTATTTGCCCTAGGGGTACAGGTCTGTGAGGTCAAAGAGTTGTAAACAGAAGTGTCTTGTGGTAGCTTTTGGGAACTTTCTTTAAAAGACAACTATTATGGCTTTAATCCACACTTCTTCATCCTTTCCTCCATCCTGCTGACTGAACCATGGATGCAATGGCTGTCATTTTGAACCTCATAGAGTATGACTTCATCTTAGAATTACAGGGTGGTGAGCTGAAAAGAGCCTGGGTCCCTGAGGATTTGAGAAACATAACCCCATATCAATTCTGCATTCCTAACTTCACACTTTGAGGTAAGATAGAAATAAATTTCACTATATGCTATTATTTTTCATCTCTATAACTTATGGACAAATCCAATTTCTACTGATAGACTGACCATGACATTTACAAAAATTGTGCCTAATAACAGGGTAGAGAGAACCATGAATATATTAAGAAAAATGAAAATTGATTCTGAATAAAAATCTGAATACTTAATGATGCCAGATGAAACAGAGTTTGGAACTTTCCAGGGGGAAAATGTGACAGTGAGGAATTTATCCTCTTTCCTTCCAGGGACTCATATTATCCTACCTGAGAAAGAAGACAAGATCTCTAAAATGCCAAACGAATGATGTCTGCGTGATCACAGTGAAAGCACTGTGTGAAACCCCTACAACTCTGATTAACAGAGAGTGATTCCCCAGTTCAACCTCCAGGACCCCTTTGCTTCTCCTGCCTTGGGTCCTTGCTTGTTGAGGACCAGAATTCAGAGAGCTGACATATAATCACCTCACTTGAACCTCTGCAAGTCCACTCCAGAGTTTTACTGGAAACCAAAAAAAGTGGTTTTACTCATTTGACAAGGTGGCTCCTCAGCAACACTTACCACATTCTTGTTCAAGTTCAGAAGGAGGAGGCATGGGGTGTACTTTTTTTTTTTTAAATGAGGAAAATCTTTGGAAGACTTCCCCTTATGTTTCACTGTCTAGAACATTGTCACATAGCCACCTTTAGCTGCAAAATTATGTTTTCAGTGAGTACTTTGCTGGGGGCTGGATTCATCACTGCCTCAAAGAAAAGTAGTTTACTTGAAAGGAAGAAATAAGGAGGGGTGTCTACCACACTCTATGTAAGGTCATAGGGAAAGGAGGGGACAGAGGTGGCTGGAGGGTACATAATCCAGTAAATAAAGGAGGTTGCCTTTATTCGGTGTTCACAGATTTTCTGAATTTTTTTTTAAAGATTTTATTTATTCATTTAATTGACGGGGATAGAGAGAGAGACAGTGAGAGAGGGAAGAGAATCAGGAAAGAGGGAGAGGGAGCAGGCTTCCTGCTGAGTAGGAAGCCCAATGTGGGCCTCGATGCTGGGCTCAATCCCAGGACTCTGGCATCATGACCTGAGCTGAAGGCAGACACTTAATGACTGAGCTACCCAGGTGCCCCTAGAGATCGTACATTTCAACTGACTTTGTAGAAAGAAAACTATATAAAAGAAGGAAGGAAGTGTTGCTATTTTCATCAAAAAATTAATTTTATAAAAACTTTGAAATATCATTAGCTTTGCAAAAATCTGGCTTAACCTATAAACTTCCTGTAACACTTAAAAGCTCCTTAGGGATTTGTTGTTTGCTTGTTTATCTTTTTTAGAGGAAGAGAGAAAACCAGGTTTCACCTTTTGTGGCAAGCACTTTGTATGTGCTATTGATTACTGCATGGTCCTCCAGATGTTGGTATAGGTGAAATTCATTTCCAATGCTCAGAATATTGTAATCAAGCAATCACATTTGATTTTCATTAAAATTAGGCACAATATAGTAGATACTGAGTTTTACAGAAATGCATGTTTTAAATGTTTGTTTGGTTGTTTGTTCTTTAAGTAGGCTCCATGCCCAGCATGGAGCCCAACATAGGGCTTGAACTCATGACCCTGAGATCAAGACCTGAGTTGAGGGGCTCGTGGGTGGCTCAGTAGGTAAAGCATCTGCCTTTGGCTCAGGTCATGATCTCAGGATCCTGGGATGGAGCCCTACTTTGGACTCCCTGCTCAGCAGGAAGCCTGCTTCTCCCTCTGCCCTTCCCCCCTGCTTGTGTTCTCTCTCTCTCAAATAAATAAAATCTTAACAACAACAACAAAAAAGACCTGAGCTGAGAACAAGAGTCAGATGTTTAACTGACTGAGGTACCCAGGTGGCCCCAAAATTTATGTTTTAAAAAAACTTACATCATTCTTACATTTTATACATGAGGTGGATGAATGATAGGGCTTCAAACTGGTCAAACAAGTCCATATTTAAAGATGTTTGAGAAGCTGTGGCTCTTAGCATTAAATGTCTTACATAGCAAGCAAACCTTTTTTTGTGATGATCTTTGTTCCTCCAGCCTCTTGCCCACACTGGAGCTGTCCCTCTGTGTTCCCAGAAAGGCTAAGTTCATAATGTCAGATCACAGCATATTTGTCCTGGAGCCATTCCTTGCCTCACCCCTCCTTGTGAGGACTGGACCCCAAGATCACAATTCATGGCAAAGTTTGAACTGTGTTCAACCCAAGACAAGTTCCCCCTGGGAATCATGCTCTACTTTTCTCTCTTCTACCCCTGCCACACCTCAGCTTGAGCTTCTAATCAGACACTGCAACCTGTCCATTTTATACCCTACATATATGTATAAATTCCATCTTCTCCTTTGTCATTGCTAATGACATTCATTCTAACTCTGTCATGTCTTAACTGGACTAAGTAAAGAGCCCCAGCCAGTCTCCTTTAAGAAAACATTTTAAGTTGCTATTACCTACAGAATTCGATTAAAGCTTCTTAGCATGACCTATGAAGGTGTGGGTGGGCTAGTCCCTGTTTACCTCTTCTCATTAACATCCTTCACACTTTCTGAGGTAACAGTACTAGACGACTTGTGGTTTTCTGAAGCCATCATGTTGTTTCTGGCCTCTGAGCCTTACATTTGCTCATGATCCCTCCTTACATGTTTGGCTGTTCCCTATATATTGTGTAAAAGTCCCTTCACGGTTAATTCTCTTGGCAAGCATGAGACACCCAGGGTCACAGCTTTCCTCCTCCTCTGTAAAGTTCTATCCCTGTCACACACCTGTTATGGCAATCATGATATACATTGTAATGGTTTGTGTAGGTCTGTGTTTTATCCAGTATACAGTGCTGCTTTCCTCATGGTATAATGACTCTAAGTGGTGGCTGGGGAAACATGGAATACCAGATTCCCAGAGCTTTTTTGGGTCTTCTTTTCTTAAAAAATTATGCATTAGATGATGGATATATGTATTTATATGTCCATATAGCCAGATTAGGTAAATGAAAATCATGGTATGGTCCATAAATGAGGAATTATTCCAGCTAAAGGCTGTTATTTGGCGACAAAAACTCTGACCACAATAAACTATTATGCTGGCTGAAGAATGTAGTTGTATTTTTTACTTTATGAGAGAACTGATGATCAAAGATTAAAATTAAAATTAAAAAAGATAATTTCAAAGTAGACTTTTATCTTGGAGATAAGATACGTAGATAGTAAAAAAAAAATTGGCCATTAAAATCTATTTTGAAAATGTTGTACCTCTGTTAACTTTAGAATTACAAGTATAATATGGATTTCATTTAATATAAATGGTAAGAGATATTTTTGTTGAATAAGTTTCCTAGGGATATATTTAATTTATTATAGGTCATGGGAGTTTGAGCTAATAGCATTCAATTAAGTTGGATAGAGATAAAATAATAGGTTTTGAATGCCAACTGATGAAAAAGAACCACCAGAATTATCATTAGATAGTTTTATAGGCTTATAAATCTAAATTTAACGAATTTCATTTTAAAATGTAAATCATGTTCTTGGGAGAAGTCTTTAATATATCAAATAGTGCATAGCTATTAAGTTTTCCAATAAAATAGCATCACAGAATATCTTTGAAATTTGAAGATATAGATATCACTTGCTGAAAATTATTTAAGTATATAGAAATTCTTTAATGTATCATTTATATTTATAGGTAATAACCCATGTAAAATAAATGACATGTACTTGAAAACAGTGAGATGAAATTTGAATATTACTTTAGAGAAAAATTGAATGGGATAACTGAATGTCTTAATTAGAATTATGACAGAATATAATATAGCGTTGTAAAGTTTAAAAGACACACCTTCCCTAAAAAATTAAACATTGGGGATGCCTGGGTGGCTCAGTTGGTTGGACGACTGCCTTTGGCTCGGGTCATGATCCCGGAGACCCGGGATCGAGTCCCGCATCAGGCTCCCAGCTCCACGGGGAGTCTGCTTCTCCCTCTGACCTTCTCCTCGCTCATGCTCTCTCACTGCCTCTCTCTCAAATAAAGAAATAAAATCTTTAAAAAAAAAATTAAACATTGAATTAAAGCTCTAGTCTAGTATTCTAAAGAACTGAAAACAAGTACTTAAATAGATAGACATGCATGTTCCTAGTAGCCTTAGTACTAACAAAAAAGGTGGAAATAGCCTGAATATTCATGAATTGATGAATGGATAAACAAACTGTGGTTTATATATACAATGGGATATTATTCAGCTTTGAAAAAGAAAGCAGTACTGATACATGTCAAAATGTGTATGAATCTTAAAAAATTAGGGTAAGTGAAAGAAGGTAGAAGTAAAATCATACCTATTGTATGATTCCATTTATATGAAATGTCCAAAATTAGTAAATCCATAGAGACATAATGCAGACTGGTAGTTGCCAAGGCCTGGGGGGTGGTGAGGGTAGGAGGAGAAGTAACTGCTAGAAAATTGGAGTTTTCCTTCGGGATAATGAAAATGCTTTGGAACTAGAGAGATGTGGTTGTACAACATTGTGAATGCGCTAGATGACACTAAGTTGTTCACTTTAAAGTGATTAATTTTATGGGAATTTCACCTCAGGAAAAAAAAAAGCATTTCCTAAACAGTTCAAAAATGCTAGTGGGACCATAAAGGACATGAGTAAAACATACTTTGGGAAAAAACCTAAGTGACATTTAAAATTTGCTATGCTATTTTAGTAAGTCAACCATTCCTATTTTTTACATGTCCTAAGATTATATTAGTCAACTTTATTTTTAAAGATTTTATTTTTATTTTATTTGACAGAGAGAGAGATCACAAGTAGGCAGAGAGGCAGGCAGAGAGAAAGGGGAAGCAGACTCCCCGCTGAGCAGAGAGCCTGATGTGGGGCTCAATCCCATGACCCTGAGATCATGACCCGAGCTGAAGGCAGAGGATTAATTTGCTGAGCCACCGAGGTGCCTCATTAGTCAATTTTTTACTAATAAATGAACATAATTTTCTCTAAGACTCTAGTATAGAGCAATCTCACTACTTTATTAGGAGTATTGAAGGGTAGAAAATTAAAAGCCTGTTCTTCTGATGGCTGTAGTCAGAGCTGGGTGTCTTTTTTAATAAACTACAGTTGTAAATCATATAAGCCTCGACACAGTGGGTGACTTCACACCTTCTGTGTAGATGCAGTTTCCTTTTCCCACAAGGCAAAATACAGGCTTTCAGAATGTAGGAAGAAACTCAAAGAGAGACAAGAGCCAGGTATGCCTGCTTTTTCTGTGGTTGCATGAGTCACTTCTCTTTGTCTTAGAATAAGGCATAAGTGTTGGGAAAAGAATCCAGGAAACATGAGGAGTGAGAAAAAAACCAGTTTACTGTGAAGATTAGCTTTCAAGATTTTTGTTTGTTTGTTTTTGATATTCCAAGGTTTTACTACAACTTGTCTGGGTGTGGATATTTTTCTCTTACTTGGGATTCATAATATGTCTTCAGTCTTATGATACACTGTTTCACAATTTCTGGCACATTATCAGCCACTGTTTCTTGAATGGTGACTCTCCCCCATCCTTACACTATATTCTTTAAGATCTCCTGTCTAGCCTCCATGTCTCTTAACCTTTTCTTCACAATTTTCTTCTCTTTCTCTGAGCGGTCTCCTTGCCACTTTTTGGCAGGTCAATTATGCTCCTGTTCCAGGGTCTTTGCACTGGTGTTTGCTCTCTCTAGAATGACCTTTCAGATATTCTCATGAATCATTACCTTCTTTAAGTATTTGCTTAAACTCATCTCTTCAGAAATTACTTCTCTGAATCTCATCTAAAATTGTCTATTTTCAATCTCTAACTCAGGTTTCTTTTTTTATTGTTCTTCAAAAACTATTACCTGACACATTGTATACTTATTTTTATTTATTTGATTATTACATCTTCTCCTCTAGGTTATAAACTCTCCAAGGTCAGGAAAGAAACTTTCCTATTTAGCTCTGTGAGATATTGTCAATTCCAAGGACAGTGCATGGCAGATATTAGTCATTGAGTGAATAAATCATTGTGCTACATTCTGGGGTAGTTTCTTAGCTCTGTTTTCTAGTTCACTTGTTTTGTCTTCATTTGTGTCCAGTATTTTATTTAAACTGTTTATTGAGGTTTTTTTTTTAAAAACACTTTACAGATGTCTTATTGTCTTTTGGCTTACATAGCTGCAGATGAGAATTCTGTTGCCATTCCTATTTTTGTTCCTTTCTACATCCTTCTATTTTTCTCTGGCTGCTTTTAAGAGTTTCTTTTTGTTATTGGATTTTAGTAATTGGATTATGATGTGTCCTGGTGTGGCTTACTTATGTTGCTACTTGAATTTTATTGATACTTACTCTTGGACCTCTGGGTTAATGTTTTCATCAAATTTGAAAATTGTTCAGTCCTTATCTCTTAAAAATTATTTGCTCATCTCTGGGATTACAATTAGATGTATGTTAGGTTGTTTGATATTGATAGGTCACTGATGCTCTCATTTTTTTCTTACCTTTTTGTTTTTTGTGTTTTTTCTGGATAATTTCTATTTCCAGGTCTTTAGTTCATTTTTTTTCATTGTGTAATCTGATGTTAATCTCACTCAGAATATTTTTCATTTATGATATTACATATTTCATCTCTAGATGTTCCATTTGTGTCTTTTTTTATATCTTCAATTTCTTTCCTCATTATGCTCATTTTTTCTCCACATTCTTGAATAAATGGAATATACTTATAATTATTTTAATGTCCTCACTTATTAATTTCATATTTGTTATTTTTATTCTGTATTGATTGATTGGCTTTTTTCTTGGTTATGGATTATATGTTCTTACTTCTTTGAATACCTAGCAATTTTTTTCATTCATTTTTTACAATATTTATTTATTTATTTATTAACATATAATGTATTATTAGCCCCAGGCATACAGGTCTTATGTGAATCGTCAGGCTTATATACTTCACAGCACTCACTATAGCACATACCCTCCCCAATGTCCATAACCCAAGACTTGCATTGTATTCTTCTTTTTTTTTTTTTAAGATTTATTTATTTTAAAGAGGGAGAGAGAGAGAGGGATCAGGGGGAAGGGGCTGAGGGAGAGGGAGAGAATCTTAAGCAGACTCTACACTGAGTGTGGAGCTTGATGTGGGGCTCAGTCTCATGACCTTGAAATCATGACCTGATCCAAAACCAACAGTTGGATGCTTAACTGACCACACCACCCAGACACCCCCGTATTGTATTATTTTAAGGAATATTGATTGGGCTTCATTCTGGCACAGTTTAGTTACTTGATATTAGCCTGATTCTTCCAAGGGTTGATTTTAAAATTTATTAGGGCAGGTCCAGAATAGTCTTTGTGGTGTAACTTACTAAGGTGATATCCTTTTGAGGACTCTACCTAATGACCCATGTATTCCAAAGTCTCTGCACTTTGACTGGTGGTAATGTGAACCATTCCCAGCCCTGTGTAGAGAGCTGTGGGAACTGTTCAGGCTTTGTTTTCTTGAGTTCCTTTATCAGCCTCATAGAGTTTCCATTACATGTATGGATAGATAATAAGCCAAGCAGAGAGAGTCAATTATCATATGGTTTTACTTACTTGTGGAGCATAACGAATAACATGGTGGACACTGGGAGATGGGGAAGTGAGTTGGGGGAAATCAGAGGTGAGACAAACCATGAGAGACTGTGGACTCTGAGAAACAAATTGAGGGTTTTGAGGGGGTGGGGAGTGGGTGAGCCTGGTAGTGGGTATTATGAAGGGCACATATTGCATGGAGCACTGGGTATGGTACATAAACAATGAATTTTGGAACACTGAAAAAAATAAAATTAAAATCTTAAAAAACCAACAGCAACAACAAAAAAATTCAGTCAAAGTAGATGATACAAACAAATAGATATTCCTTATTCATGGACTGGAAGAATTACTATTGTTAAAATCTTCATACTATTATGTAAAGCAATATACAGTTTCAATGCATTTTCTATCAAAATACCAACATTGTTTTTCATAGAACTAGAACAAATGATACTAAAATGTGTATGGAACCACGAGAAACCCCAAATAGCTAAAACAATCTTGAGAAAGAACAACAAAGCTGGAGGTAACATAGTCCCAGATCTCAAGTTGTACTACAAAGCTGTAGTGATCAAATCACTACGATGCTGGCACAAATGGACACATAGATAATGGAACAGAATAGAAACCTCAGACATAAACCCATGCTTATGTGGTCAACCAATCTACTACAAAGGAAGAAAGAATATACAAAAAGGAAAAGGAAGTCTCTTCAATAAATGTGCTGGGAGAACTGGAGAGCCACATGCAAAACAAACTGTACCACTTTGTAACATCATCCACAAAATCACCTCCAAATGGATTAAAGACTGAAATATGAGACATGAAACCATAAAAATACTAGAGGAAAACATAGGCAATAATTTTTTTGACATTGGCCTCAGCAACATTTTTCTAGATGTATCTCCTTAGGTAAGGGGAACAAAAATAAAAAATAAACTATTGGGACTACAGCAAAATAAAAATAAAAAGCTCTTGCACAGCAAAGGAAACTATCAACAAAATGAAAATGCAGCCTACTGGTTGGGAGAATATATTTGAAAATGATATATCCGATAAGGGGTTGATATCTAAAAAATATAAAGAAGTTAATATAACTCAACACCCAAATGCCCAAATATCCCATTAAAAAATGAGCAGAGAACCTGAATAGACATTTTTTTCCAAATTAGACATATAGATGCGAACAGACACATGAAAATATGCTCAATATCACTCATCATCAGGTAAATACAAATCAAAGCCACAGTGAGATATCCTTTTATACCTATCAGAATAGCTAGAATCAAAAGGACAAGAAATAACAGGTGTTGCCGAGGACGTAGAGAAAAAGGTGCCATGTGCGCTATTGGTAGGAACATAAATTGGTACTTCCACAGTGGAAAACAGTATGTTTTCTTAAAAAACTGAAAATTGAAACAAAGTAACAACAATGAAAACTAAAAATAGAAATATGATATGATTCAGTAATTCCACTACAGGATATATGCCTAAAGAAAACCAAAACACTAATTTGAAAAGATATATGCATTCTTTTTTTTAAAAAGCTGTTATTTTTAAAGATTTTATTTATTTATTTGACAGGGAGAGAGAGATCACAAGTAGGCAGAGAGGCAGGCAGAGAGAGAGGGGGAAGCAGGCTCCCTGCTGAGCAGAGAGCCCCATGCAGGGCTCGATCCCAGGATCCTGAGATCATGACCTAAGCCAAAGGCAGAGGCTTAACCCCCTGAGCCACTCAGGCACTCCAAAGACATATGCATTCTGTATTTATTGCAACATAATATAAAATAGCTATGATATGAAAGCAGCCCAAGAGTCCACTGATAGATGAATGGATAGGGAATGTAAGAGACACACACACACACACACACACACACACACAGATAGGTTTATTTATTCTACATATGGAATTTATTCTACATATGGAATGTTACATATGGAAAGAGGATGAAATCTTGCCATTTGTGACAACATGGATGGACCTAAAGGGTATTATGCTAAGTAAAATAACTCAGACAGAAAAAGACCACATGATTTCACTTATATGTAGAACCTAAAAAACAAATTAATAAGCAGACAAAAAGCAGAAACAGACCCATAAGTACTGAGAACAAATAGATGACTACCAGAGGAGAGGAGGATAGGCGGATGGGCAAAATGAATGAAGGGAAGTGAGCAATACAGACTTTCAGTTATGGAATGAATAAGTCACAGGGATAAAAGGGGTGCAGCATGGAGCATACAGTCAGTGGTATTCTAATAGAGTTACGTGGTGACAGATGGTAGCTACACTTGCGGTTAACATAGCGTAATGTACAGAGTTGTTGAATCACCGTATTTTACACTGAAAACAAATATAACATTTTGTGTCACCTATACTTCGATTAGAAAATAAAATTCTGTCAGAGGTTTGAGTAGACCCTTCCTGTGAATCTCTGGAGTTCTCTCTCTTTGTATAGCTCTGTCCTTTGCGGCATTATGTTCCACAAGTTCTAGCCTAAGTGGGAGTGGGGTAGGGTGCGCACATGGTCACACTAAGAAGTGATCATCTTTAAGCTTCTGGCCCAGTGATCTTTTGACAGATGTCAAGAGGGAAATGTATGAGAGAGAGAGAGAGAGTTAAAGTGTGTGTCATAAGAGCTTCTATTTAAGATGAAGAGGGGACACCTGGCTGGCTGTCAGAGGAGCATGACTCTTGAGCTTGGGGTCATGTGTGTGAGTCTCATGTCAGGTGTGGAGATAACTTAAATAGATAAGACTCTTTAAAAAAAAAAAGAGGTCACATAATGCTGCTTTGTTTTGACACCAAGCTAGCATTCTCAGTGAGCTGGGATTTTAGGCATTGGAAACACACTGTTTCTTAGATACATTAGGAAAGATTGCACACAGAGAAACCAGGGGACAAAGGGAAATGAGGAGGAAGACATTAATGTATGACTTCCTAGGCTGTTCACCTTGCTTTGAGTTAGGAGAGAGGATTTAGAGGAGTCTGTTACCTGAATTCTATGGAAGGGGACCAAGTCAGAGAAATATTGCTGTGTTGCTTTTTCATAATTTTATAGGCTGTTGGTCTGTGAAACACTATTTGATCCATGAGACTCCTACTGGTCAAAGCATGACCCGAAAATGAGACTAACAATGACTTAGATGCTGTCATAGTAAGAGCTGAACTCTGATAACTATATGTCAGAAGAAAGGACAGTTACCCCCACAGAAATATTGAATTAGCATCACTGTGGAGTGTTGGCAAAGAGTTGTAGGTTATCCTATTTCACAATTGATGACAGTCTCAACTTACTTGTTGCACCAATTATTGATGATAATTGTCTCAAAGTGAAACAAATGGAAGTCCATATATATGTAAAATAAATGGTTATTTAAAAATATATATATTACTCTGGGTCCTAGCAAATGTTACTGGACTGAATGATCTCCAGCAGCATGTTTTGATCTGGACAGACCTTTCTTTGCTTAGGATTATGGAATTTTCTTCTTTTGTTTGAGTCTCTGAATGGTATTTCTGAGCAAAAAAAAAAATGGATTGAATTTGTAGGATTGAACTTAAATGGAACACTTGTTCATCATTTATGTGTTTGCATAATGGCCAAATAAGTTACGAATATTAAGATCTAATACTTCAGGGCGCGTGGGTGTCTTAGGCATTAAGCGTCTGCCTTTGGCCTGGATCATGATCCCGGGGTCCTGGGATGGAGCCATGCATCTGGCTCCCTGCTCGCAGGAAGCCTGCTCCTCCCTCTCCACTCCCCCACTTGTGTTCCCTCTCTTGCTGTGTCTCTCTCTGTCAAATAAATACATTTAAAAAAAAAATCTTAAAAAAAAGATTAAATTACTTAGAGGTAATTTAGGAATCAACAAATAATGCTATATAAATTATGCTCTATATATTTTCTGGAAAGCTGAAGGTTTTGTTAATCCTTTTTTTCCCCCCTCTTCTCCCTTCATGTCTCCTTTTATTGTAGAACCAATCTTTACCATCTTACAGTTTTGTGAGGGCTATAATTTTAAAGTCTGTGATTTGTACAAATATAGTAATGTTGTTCAGGGTACTGGAAAAAGTAAATGTCAAGTAAACAAAATACTCAACTGGTGATAAAATTTTGTTTGAAATATAAATATTCTCTGAAAAAGGGAAAGGATTAGCTATGTATAATTTTCTATAAATTTAATTTTTGGTATGAATTTAAACCGTATTTTGAATAGATCTTTCTGTTTTTAATCCCTTTTTAAAAACATTTTACTTTGAAAAATATTGAAACACACAGAAGGCTTGCAGGAATAGTAGAATAAACTCCTTCTATTTCACACACACATATACACACGTATTGTTTTTATTTTTGCTGAAGCATTCAAGACTCGGTTTATTTTTTTGATCCAGGATTAAATCTAGGCTCCTGTGTTGTGTGATATTTAGTTTTTTCCTTTATCTCACCTAATTTGGGACGGACTTTTTGGTCTTTCATGACATCACTGATGCTTTTGAAGACTGCGGGTCAGTCGTTCTGTAAAACGTCAGTTTGGGTATCTGTGATGTTCCGTGATTGGATTCAGCTTCCATCTCTCTCCTGCTCGTGACTGCTTCCCACATGCTCTGTTCTTCTTGGATCTCCCTTCCTCCCCGTCCTTTGCTCTTCCCACTTCTCTTGGCAGATGGAACTTTCCTCCAGCTTTGCTGAGCGCAGAGCTGCGAGTGCGGCCCCAAACCCACGCTCCACCCGCAGGCCCTCTCGCCCTCTCGCTCCTGGGACGTCCCTCCGTCCCTCCGAGGCTCCTCCGCGGAACTCCGCTCAGCAAAGCCTCCTCTTCTCACTCCCACCTCAACTCCTGCTTGCCTTCTCTCTCCTCTGTCTTCAAATATTTTTCTGTGTGCAAACTTTCCCCATCATTTAAAAACTGTCCACATCTTTCCTGTGCTGGATAACAAGCTCTCCCGGAGCCCGTCTGCCCTCGGCAGCTGCTGCAGCGGCCTTCTTCCGCCCCCTCTCTGCTTCTCAATCCGCTGAACTCTCCTTACAGAACTGGAACCGAGGCAGGGAAAGACCTCTCCCCCATAAACACTCTGACACACATTCAGTCCACACACGTCGGTCCTTTGTGACTGCGACCTTGGCAGCACTTGACGCCTGTGATGCTCTCTTTCCAGGGGCGTGTTTCCCTTGCTTTCCACGAGCCCACCCACTCCAGGTCTCCAGGGCGCTGGGTCTGTCTCAGTCCCCTTCGCAAGCTCCTCTTTCTGCGCCAGCCCTGGGATGTTGGTGTCCCTGTCATAGCCCTGCCCTCCATACTATATAGTCTCCTCGCTGCCGCTACACACACTGACCAAGCCTCAGCTGGTATCTCTGTGCCCAAAGCCCCCACTTCTGTTTCTGCCTTGGACCTCTCTTCTGAGCTGTAGACCCACATGTCTAACTGCGTTGATCTCTGGATGTCCAAACCTGGACTCTTGTCTTTCACTCCAGGCCCGTCCTCCTTTCTTCGATTTCCCAGGCTAGTGACACTTCCTTCCGTTCCTCTGCCTACATCCAACAAATTATCAAGTCTGGGAGATGCCAACTGTTAGAGTCTTGAGTCATTCCATTTCTCTCTATTCCCACTACAAGAACTATTATTTCGCCTCGGAAGTGCTTTTCGGTCTTACTGCCCTTTAGTCTTTCTATTCCCTGCACTGCCAGCAGAGGGAGCTGTCTACAGTGTAAATCCAAACGCATAAAAAGATTAAAATGCTAATGGCTTCCATTGTTTTAAGAATCAACCCTAAGGATTACAACAGGGTCCTTCAAGACCTAGTCTCTGCCGGGAGATCTTCACTGCTTACTCCTTTGCCCTTTATTTTCCAGCCATACGAAAATTAATTCAGTTTCTTTCTTTCTTTTAAAAGATTTTATTTATTTATTTGACAGAGACACAGCGAGAGAGGGAACACAAGCAGGGGAAGTGAGAGAGGCAGAAGCAGGCTTCCACTGAGCAGGGATTCCAATTCTGGGCTGATCCCAGGACTCTGGGATCAGGACCTGAGCCAAAGGGAGACACTTAACGACTGAGCCACCCAGGCGCCCCTGATTCAGTTTCTTAAATAAAGCATGTGCACTCTCTTCTAAATCTATCTAGTAATAAATAGTGAATAAATCCCATTTTTCTCAATTGATTGATAAATGCGTTGCCTTTTCTTCTTATGTGGGGAAAATCTACTTACATTTACACGTGGTATTATGTATATGACAAAGTAAAAATCTTGTGCATATATCCTTTAAAAAGGAGTATTCTTTGGAATGTACCTTCATCCAGAATTCTAGGAACCAACCTTGAGATATTAAAATAAGAGATTAAAATAAAGTAGTTTGGTTGAGTCATTCTGACTTTAAGGTGGAAGGACCAGTAGGTCATTTATGCTGTCACTTCCCCATCCTGCTGGATATTGCTTACCGGCTGTGGCACTCTTTTGAAGAGGTCAGACTCGACATCACAAACCTCATTATAACTCCAGCAAGTCACGGCTCGTAGGAGGGGATCTAAGATGAAACCTCTTTGCCATATGTATGTGTAGGCTTGGCAAGCAGTTTTGCATTGAGGACTTGAGGATAAATGAGACCTGGGAGGTGAAGTCGCGCTTGAATTTGAGTTCTGTCTCATTTCTTTCCGTGAGTACCTCATAACTTGCTGCATATATAGTCTTAGAGGAATCTCAACCCAGATATCTTTTTTTTTTTAAGATTTTATTTATTTATTTGACAGAGAAAGAGCATAAGTAGCAGAGAGGGAGGGGAAGCAGGCTCCCTGCTGAGCAGAGAGCCGGATGTGGGGCTCGATCCCAGGACTCTGGGATCATCCGGGAGCCGAAGGCAGACGCTTAACGGACTGAGCCACCAGGAGCCTCTCAATCCAGATATCTTTAAATAAAGTATGGATACCCCGGGAAACTCCAGATGTACACAGCTTAGACAGCTTTAAGGAAATCATTTTGTAGGTACTCAACTTCTTTTGTGTCCCTTCCTAAAGCTGATCTGTGCCAGAACACTCCTGCAGTGCTTCTCCTTTCCTGCCTCCCTTTCCACAGTTGACAATCTCCCACTTTACAAAAGAAGTGTATACCTGTCACCCATCTGAATCTTATTATGAGGGATTTCCCAGGATACAACAATCTTAGGGTCACTAAATAGAGTGTTTGTTTGAAAATGTAGAGCTCTAGGAGCACCTGGGTGGCTCATTTGATTAAGAGTCTGCCTTCAGCTCAGGTCATGATCTCAGGATCCTGGGATGGAGCCCCACATTTGGCTCCCTGCTCAGCGGGGAGCCTGCATCTCCCTCTCCCTCTGCTGCTCCCCTTGCTTGTGCTCCTTCACTCTCTGTCAAATAAATAAATAAAATCTTTTAAAAAAGGAAAATGTAGAGCTCTTGAATTAGAGCCCCTAGATTTGGTAAGACGAACAAACAAAAATAATGGAAGAGCGCAATGCCTGATTTCATTCAGGCCACAAACTTGGGTCTGTGCCCACCTTGTCGCTGTCTATGTGCGTTGGAACTGGGATTCAGAAACAGAAATGTTGCTATGGAGCACATATTGACATTTTTACTTAAACTGAAAAATGAAGTTGGATTTTTTATGGCAAAAAGGAATGATAACTTGACTAATTGGTTCGACCATGAGGACTGGCTTGCACAGTGAGGTTTCATATAGCAGTTATAGTTCATTAATTGAAAAGGCTAAACCTGCGACTCCAAGTATATTTTAAGATATAGATCTCTATTATTCTATCTTAAGATATATTTAAATATAAAAAATAATATTCAATATATTAGAAATTGCATCTTTATAACTATTACATTTGAGATAAAATTTAGATTCAGCTTAAAAATACATGAGGAGGTATATAATTTTTCAAAATTCATGCCAAATTGCCAATATTTTAAGTGCATTGTTATGTAAAACTTCAATTTTAGTATCTCCTAAATTTAGTATCCTAAATCCTAAAAATAATAACTTGAAAACAACAAAATTATGCTTTGAATAATAGAGCTTGAGCACTTTCAGGGACCATAAAGACCCTTTCAATTTAATGATGAGAATATTAGAATGCAGAAAAATCAATGACTAGCCCATACGCATACTCTCAGAAGAGGACAGATCTCACTAATTTCTTCTAATTTATCAGTATACTGTTCATTGTATTCCTCATAGAAGGCCTATAAAATTGGCATTGACATTCCATTTATTTTGTTATACTAGAAAGCACAAATATACTATAAAATGTAATAAGCACCATGTATATGGATCAGTGTTATAAATTTAGTCTAAAAATGATGTAACATGTATACTAAGCATTAATTGAGCATTTAATTAACAGCAATTTTTCCTACCTTCTTAACATTTAGGAGGGCTTTTAGAAACTATTTTTATAGCACAGTTGTTTTAAAATGCCATCCAGAGAGCTATGGATCAATTTTTCATTTTCTTTCATTAATTTTTTCTTGTCAAATAAAGGCATTTCAAGCTGTTACAACTATCATTAATGTACTAATTAGCCATCATAATACCTTGTAGAAGAAAGGAAATTAGTCTCAGAAAATAAGAGTCTCAGACCTTAGTCCCAGATCTACCACTAATTTGTTGTGTGACTTTAGATCTTAGCGTGTGTATGTGTTTGTCAGAGCATTGAATAGATTTTACCCTGAAGACCAACTGTAATTGATGACAATTTCCTGGACTTCCACATGAAGAATGATTCTAAGGCTACTTCTAACATTTGTAGGAAAGGGTGCTATGACTGGTTTAAAATATCTATTATGGGGGCACCTGGGTGGCTCAGTGGGTTAAAGCCTCTGCCTTCGGCTCAGGTCATGATCCCAGGGTCCTGGGATCAAGCCCCGAATCGGGCTCTCTGATCAGCAGGAGCCTGCTTCCCTTCCTCTCTCTCTGCCTGCCTCTCTGCCTACCTGTGAGCTCTGTCAAATGGATAAATAAACTCTTTAAAAAAAAAAATCTATTATGGACATAAATGAAGTTGTATATTTATCAACCCATATGATAAAAAAAAATTTATGTTGTCAGTATTTGGTCTTCCTGTACATGAGAGGTGTGTATGTATGTTTCTTCCTTCTAAATAGGGGTTCATTAAAATATAAAAAGTCAAGAACAGTCATATTTCTTTTTTTTTTTTTAAGATTTTATTTATTTATTTGACAAAGAGAGACACAGCAAGAGAAGGAACACAAGCAGGGGGAGTGGGAGAGGGAGAAGCAGGCTTCTTGCTGAGCAGGGAGCCCGATGCAGGGCTCGATCCCAGGATCAGGACCTGAGCCAAAGGCAGACACTTAACGACTGAGTCACCCAGGCGCCCCAAGAACAGCAATATTTCTTTAATTAGTGTTGAAGTATCTGCCATTTAAGAAGTTTTAAAAATAACTGGCAAGATCACCTCACCTTGCCCTCAGACTTACAGCTCACAACAGATCTATTGATGAGAATTAGAAATGCATTTATAGGCATTTGAGGGAAGGCCAATGAGGTTGTTTTTTGAGGGACAATTCAATTTTAAGCAGAGCCTCTTAGAGAAAGCATTGTGTTTGAGTCATCATTTTCTATTGTTTGTTCTATTTCCTTGTAGGTCTAAGAAAAAGATTTGCTTGGTTCAACCAGAGATTACCATCTCTTGATGACAAACTCACTGCTATTAAATTCTCAAACATCTCATACATAATAACATTATATTCAGTTTATACTAGGTGGTAAGACCTTTTGTGAATCCCTTACCCAAGATTTGCACTTCCTAGTATTAAAGTATGTGGGAAGTGAGCTTATTATGATCAGAAGATGAACATGGAATTAAAATGCTGGAAGTAGCACGTGTTAAATTATCATTAAAAAGGTTCAGATGCTATGCTGGACACTGGCTTAAGGGACAATGTACTATAACCAGTAGGGGATTTGTTTTCCATTTTATCTTAGAATGTTGTATAGCACATTTATTTGGCTGTGTTTTGATGAAATCATATTCCCACGAATCATAATTTTTATATTTATGGAACTGAAGGAGGATAATATCTGGGCTGCAAAGGTTGCCAACACCCAGATCTATCTGGAGATGATACTACAGCTAATGGGTGGGTGCTGTATGACACAGAATTTCAACATGTGGATAAGATAATAAAGACCATATTCAAGTACAAATATTCCGAAGGGAAGAAATACACTTAATGCTAAATTTGCCTCCTTCTTCACTCCGTTTTATGGGATATAAACTATTATGGGAAACAGGAGGTGGTAGGAAACTGAGACGGTGTAATGTGTGGGGTTGTACTCTATATAAACTTATCCAGGGTGAGTCTTTGGTCTTTATTTGAGATGCTGCATTACATACTCTGCTGTGCAGACTCTTAGAACCCGTGTTAAAACAGGGAATCAAAATAATGGTTGAGATTCTGAAATCTCCACATGGCAGAGACTGTGACTGCTCTTCACTAACCATTTCCCCCTTTCTTTTTAATAATAGAGTTCCTTTCAAGTCAGTTTTAGTGGATCAGGTGTTTGTCTTGCTAGAGAACACATTTGAATCAAGATGTGGCCGTATAAATAAGTTTAAGCCAATGGGATGTGAGCAGAAATATGTGTAATTTCTGGGTCATCTCTTTAGCACCTGTTTGCCTTGGTTGTCTCTTCTCCCTTGTCTACTGGGTGGAGAATGATGACAACTGGAGCAGTCTTAATGAATAATGTCATTAGTTATCAATGATAAAACCACCTTGGGAGCTCTATACTGCCTTGGGAGAAATAAAGAGCTTTATTATAAGCCACTCTGTTTTGAGATCTTTTGTTATAGCAGCTGTTGAAGACAGGAAATAGTGCCCAGAAGTGAGGTCCTACATAACAATAGTTAAAACTTTAGCAGTCTGACCATGGGTTGCAAGGTGATATATCCTACAAGTTCTCATACTGCTGACTATAGACTGTTAAAAATATTTGGTAAAATTCAGTATACAATAGCCTGGAAGACAGACTACATGCTTACTAATTCTATTGACCTAGGATGACTACATGGAAAAACTCAAACATTGGATGTTTATTGGCTCCTTCTTCCTGGTTTTTACAAAAGAGAGGTAAAGGCAGATGGGATTTACCAGTTTTGGAAGCAGAGAGGGAAAGGAATATAGATCTGCTAAAAGAAAGTCTCTTCCTGTGACCTGCAGGTTAAATTTGGGGATTCACAGGTTTGGAAAAGTCAACTCTTTGGTGCAAACTTCTGAAGATAAAACTACCATTCAGAACTTTTTTCACAAACCTGTTAAGACACCACATCCAGACCAGGGAGAAACTCCAGGGCAAGGATCTGATTAAGGGCATTGCTTTTCTTCCCAAGCTTATTGTTTAGAATGGATTTATGGTAGCAATCATGATTTCGAGGAAATATAGAGATCAGTTAATGAAGGGAAAAGTCACTCAGTTTAAGAACTATGCCTGAAGGAAAACTTTAGGAATGGTTATTGCACTTGGAACTTGGCAGAAGCAAGTCCACAAAGAGCTTGCCACAATTTTTAGAGAGTTCTTTTGCCAGAGAAAAAAGTCTGGCCTACAAAAGTTTATGATTGTTCTAAAGCATTTTTCCTCCCTCTGATTGGGTACCACCAGATAGTTGACATATGTGTCAAGGACCACTTATTTGGTTATAGGACACCTATCATGGTGAACAAGAGAAAACCATCCAGACAGCAATGCCTGTAGGCACAGATAATAATTGGCAAAGAGTTGCCTGATGATGAACAGAGCCACATTCCAACCAAGAGATCACCTATACTTTCAAGGCAGGGGATTTTCCTAAGTCCTGTCCAGCAGCATTCATCATTCCGGCAGATCACTCAGTGCTATATGTGTGCTCTTCTTGTCTTCTATAAATTGGAAATTTATAGAGAGTTATCCATATCCTTCTCTGCCATTCCAAATGTGTGTGTGTGTGTGTGTGTGTGTGTGTGAGAGAGAGAGAGAGAGACAGAGACAGAGACAGAGAGAAAGAGAGAGATAGAGAGAGAACACTTGCATATGAGTCTATACGTCACTGAAATGTGAGGAGCCTCATTTGGTCCTGGTGAAAATGACTTTGCATCACTTAGAGTCCCAGGGCTTTGAGCTGAATGAATTGGAAGGGACTTGTAAAGGATGTGAGTGTGCTCTCTCTGGCTATGCAAGAGGCTATGCACGAATACCAGGATGACCAGAGGATTGGAAGATGACAGGGACGAGTAATTTCCTCCTAGTATCTTTCTTTTCTCCTCTTCTTTCACTTAGCTAGAAGTGGCATTTCCTATCTCCCTTGCAGCTAATTACAAACCGGTTGGATGTGAGCAGAAAGGATTTGTGTGATTTCTGGGTTATCTCCCTCAAAATTAATTCACTTGACCTAGACACCCTCCTGCCATTTTCCCCTGATATTGAATGGAAAATTGTGAGAAGTGGGGCAACCCTGAGAGCTGAATATGGGGGATGACAGAGTTGGCTTTACTAGGTTGGGTCACATCCAAATGTCTCTGTGAGAGAGTAAGAAACCTCAGTCTTATTCAAGCCACTATATTTTGGAGTTGCTTGAGGTACTTTGCTAGAGTAGTTGAATTTATTTCTTCTCATATTCCTAAAGTCATCCTGATATGCTCCTGGTGGAAATAGCAGAATGTTTTGTTGGGATGCTGCTGCTAAACATTGAGAAAGTATAACATGTTATCAAACTTCATTGCAGAACATCTCTCTAGAGCTGGGGTTGCTTGTGTCTATCTCGTGCAGTGCCAGGTAAACAGTGATATGGTTTATTTTTTCTGAATCTGGCATTAGTTTGATTACCTTTTTTTCATGGTGAGACTTTCATTAAATGAGTTTATGTAACTGATAATATTTTTACAGGGTTGGAGGATATTCTGAACAATCCCAGTGTGTATTTATATAATTGGTCCAACCCCCAGCATTCTTGGAGAAACTTACTGTAAAAAGTTAAATTAGTGTGTTGGCACGAGATGATCTTTAATGAACAAAACAATAAAAATGGAATGAGATCCACCAAATAATGGATGCTATGTGGATTCTACGATAATGATACTATAATAATATCACTCAAAGGAGGTTATAGAAAGCAATTTTACCTATAATTTTCTATTTGAGATAAATTGAAAATATACATTAATGTTATTCTTTAAGTAAATAGTGGTTTTATAGCAGTGAGGCTGAAAGTAGAACCCAGCTCCCTTGGACACCTATAAGATGACCCATTGTCACATTCATACTGGCAGAGAGAGAGAGGGAGAGAGAGAACCTTGAGAGTGACATTATAATCTACCATTTTAACTTAGCCCAAATTGTGGCAATCTAACTAGTATTACAGTTTTAGTGAGGCAAGAGTCTGTCATAGTTATTAATTATTAACTGATTTGAGGTGTGTGTTTTGTATCAAATATATCATATATATAAGGAAACTTGTTTGTGTAAGTATGATACATGGCTGGGATGTACACATTTTTATAACCACAAACACACAGATACTCCCAAGACTGTACTGGAGTAGACAGTTTTCATAGATATACTCACAAATGGATTGATAATATTTGTAAGAATGAACTCCAGAAAATATAAAATTGGCACCCTGAGATGTTTTGGGATAGGCTAGTAATTATATGTTCCTGTGGAGGACAGACAACAAAATACCAAAATAAAGATATTGTTCTTGGTATCAAGAAACTTCTCCATCCTCAAAATAAGTCAACCAGAGAAATACAATTATCATATGATCTCTCTGATATGAGAAGTTTGAGAGGCAGGGCAGGGGGTTGTGGGGGATAGGGAGGGAAAAAAGTGAAACAAGATGGGATTGGGAGGGAGACAAACCATAAGAGACTCTCAATCTCATGAAACAACCTGAAGGTTGCTGGGGGGTTGGGGGGAGGGATGGAGTGGCTGGGTTATAAACATTGGGGAGGGTATGTGCTATGGTGAGTGCTGCAAATTGTGTAAGACTGATGACTTACAGACCTGTACCCTGAAGCAAATAATGCATTATATGTTCAAAACAAAACAAAACTTCTCTACTCTGAATAACTGATCTCCAAGAGCTCGGATTTATCATCATGATCAATAAGGGAGCTTAGAATCTTGATGACGATTTAAAATATTGCCATGATCTGCTTTTCTGTATAGAGATCATGGTAGCGTCTGAATCATTGCTTACTTATCTAGAGTGCCCATCGAACTGCAATCAGCAGTGAGTGTGTTGCTTGTGTTGCTCTATCCAGCCCTTTTCTTCCTGCTTCTGACAATGAGGGGTCCTTGGTTACCAGAGAGCTATAGGAGTTAAAGGGAGACTGACTGGTTTTAGGGTTAGGTTTATAAGCTCAGGTTCTAATGCACGGAGTTAGCACATCAGTCTAGACACTAAGTAATTACTATGCATTTGAATCTGGCACACATTGTTTTTATGTATAAAAATCAAGTTAATCTTGGAAATCAAACGTATCAGGAATATGTCACTTCAAGTACTTCAGTACTTTAAGTTCTGCCTTGATATTTTTCAAAGCGATTTAAAGACACAAAAAGTAAACTTTTCCTTTAACTATTTCCCTGTGGTGCATAGAATATACATTATTTAAGCTAATGACTTGAAATTTAGGAAAGGTCAATTCAACTGGTGAGTAGACCAGCCTCTTTCATTCTCTTTATTATAGGTTGTTAGCATTGAAATGTTCTCAGTGCTCTTGTAAAAACAGAGAATAAGACCTTCTCTTTCTTACTCCAGTTTTTCTTTCTACTTCCTTGTGACTTTCGGCCAACTGCTTGGCCTGTATCTGAGGCATGCTGGTGTTATTTTATGGACAGATATCTCAGGGGGCCGGGTCAGTAGGTAGTTTTGCAATCTACAATGCTTTTCTTATGTCACGTCATTAAATATAACTCAGCTGCAAATGAAGTTATTTTGCATGATGTTTTTATTATTGTTTAGTTGGAGCAGAAGATGGTCATAATAAAACTTTTAGGCTTTGAGTTCTACAGGCTGACATTCTGAATAACTAAACTGTGATGGTTCAAGGTTTTTTTCCTTCCAGAATGTGTCAGAATGAGCCAGACAGTGTGCCAGAGATGCTGAACTTGATGTTTTCTGCCCCTCGACACATTTGGTGTCAGGAGCTGCCTTGGCTTTGGCAGTGAGCTTATTTTATCTACCTGTAACTGTGGAAATGGATGTGAGACAAAGGGACTTAAGTGATGGAGCACTGGGGCTAATTTTGGCCAATGCTAGGTTTAGGTTAATACTTACACGGTCATAGATTTTTTTTTATTTTTTTATTTTTTTTTAATTTCATTTCTTTTCAGCGTAACAGAATTCATAGTTTTACACGGTCATAGATTTTAAAAATGCAAGAGATCTTCAAGATGATTAAATCTTTACTTTTTAGTTTGGATTAAGTTGAGCCCATGTCCCAGCCTGCTGGTGGTGTTTTTAGTCTCAGTGGTTAAAAAAGTAGGGCAATGCAAAGGTCAAGATCTGGTCATGCTACCTTAAAAGTTCAGGCCCTCTTCTCTTTCTGGGTATCAGTGTTCCATCAATCCATGGCCTCTACCTCATCAATGATACACACTTGTCTTCGGGTCAACCTTAATGAGAAGTCTTGCAAACAGAGCTCTTCCCTTTCAATTTTCACATGCCTAATATCCACACCACCAAAGACAACATTGCCATCTGCCCCACCATTTTAATTTCTGTCTTTCCTTAGAAATGTGTTAAAAATGGGGAAGGGAAGGAGAAGGAAGGGAAGGAAATAGCTTGGAATGACAGCTTTCCATCTCAGGAGGACACATCATTTCTTCTTCCTTTATTCCTGTCCCATCTGAGTAAGACCCCTGTGCCATTAATTGGGAGGCAAGATAATGTATTGCCTAAAATCTTGGATTCTGGAGCTACATTGCTGGGGTTTGAACCCCGGGTCTGTCACTTGGATCATCGCTTAAGTTCTTGGGGTTGTTTTGTCATCTGAAAAATGGGGCTATTACTTGTACTAGCTCATATTATTGCTGTGAAAATTAAATTATTTAATATACATGAAGTGCTAGGAGTAGTGCCTGGCAAATGGTAAGTTTTTGCTAGGTCTTTATTATGAGAAACAGACACACAGACATAGATCATTATTTGGGTCAGGATATTTGAATATTTGTGTATCCCTGCTGGAACTCTTGAACAAGGTCTCAAGATCCATGGTTAAGAGACACAGGAAATATAATTCACACACTCATTTGATACTATGGGTTTGGCTACTTTTTAATAAGTTCCCCATCAGAGCATATGTGATCAGCTAAACCATAGAGTGCCAGTTACCGTGTTCATCGTGGATCATGGTCTGCATCAACCCTGCCCCGGCTGCCTGCTCAGATTCCCCCATCAAATGTCAAGCCAGCTCTCCCCATCCCCCCTAAATTCAGTACTTCCAGCTCACTGTACTAACTTAACCATAACAAAAGTGATGGGATAAAAATTATTAACGTCGAGTCTACAGCCTTCTTCCACCTCTATAGAAATGAAGAGGACGGGGCAGTGTTTGTCATAGTTACCACCAGAAGAAACACTGGGAGCAGAAGACAATATCTCCCAGAGGTCTGGAACAGGAGGCTGTTATTGGTGGGGGGGGGTGTAGTGGCGTGGTGGGCATTGTGCTCCCTGATGCTTGGACCTCCGCCTTTGTTGGGGGACAGCGGGGTAACGTATCCTTATGGGCTGTTTCCAGGCAGAGTGGGTAATTCCCAGATGAACAAGAAATATTCTCCAAGACTGCTATTGTGCATGAAGGAAGGGTTGGGGGAGAGGGTGAACAAAGAGGAGACATTTTAACAAAGGTTTGCTTTAGTCTACACATACCCCTCACAATGTTCAATAAATACCAGTGAAGAACTCGAGCTATTTTTGAAATGGCATTTGGCTGTCACCTGTATTTCCTTGTTGCATTACTGAGACTCAGCCGTGTGGTTCCTGATCTCATAGGTGTTACATAAGCCAGTGTCTTCCCTCAGTGTGAAACAGGTTTTCTCTTCATCACTGAACCATGCTCCTCTGTCTATGGCTCAAGATCTCCTTTCTGCTTTGCAGTTTCATTGTCAATTATCTGCCCACCCTAGCCCTTTAGCAATTATTGAAGACATTCTCCAGCTTCCTGTTTATGGTATGAGTCTTCCCACTGTGAATCATTTATCCATTTGTTCATCAATATGCGTCTTTAAAATCCACTTAGAAATGAAAAACTTCTTATAAATGAGGAAAACATTTGGTATATTCTTTGCCTCTTTGCATGTTTTATATAATTTATTTTTATGTTTTCCTAAGTGATTTTTAAGGCATGTTTCACATATATTACTTTAGTAAATTCTTGGAAGACCCCTTTGTTCAATGAAGATGGAGGGTGTTTACCCCATTTTACAGATGGAGAAATTGAGTCTCAGTGATATAAAGTGAGCTACCCAAGTCTCAAGGCTGGTAAGTAGCAAGTAGCAACAATATTCTGTTTCTGAGTTTAGTGACTAACTTTACTCAGCTGTAGTATGAGAGGTTGGACAAGACTTTTGTTGGTCTGTCTTTCCTCATTTGATACTAAGAGGACCAAAAAAAAAAAAAAAAACAAACAAAAAAACAAAAACCTCTGAGTGCCTTACATTTCTGTGTGAATAGCGTCTGAACACTATTTTAGAATCTCTGGAAACAGAACCCAATTTCTGCCTTTTTATTATGCTTCTATCTCGTATTACACTAAGGATGAATCACTTGGTAACTTCTCAGTATTTTGCAAAGTATCTCAGTGTGTGTTGGGGAGAATTATTGCACATGATAGAGGAGCACAAATCATTTGAAAAATTGTGGAGAAGTTTAATATTTTAAGTTTCTAAAGAGTTAGATATCAAGTTACTGGGTTTGAAAGAAATATTGATGGTAAGAAATTGATGCTGCTATTTGAATTATGAAGACCGTGATTATAATGAGAATTTAAAAAGGAAATTTATATACTTTTGACACAGTCTATAGTATTACTGTAAATTGACTTTCCAAAAAGGCGGCTGCAGTTTTGCTGACACTTTGGTGATATGTTGGACTTAACTGAACACCTCTTGTTCTTGGTCTCAGAATCATAGTAAATGAAAGACTGGGCCAATTAATGAAACATATATTGCTGGATCACTAATAAATATTAAAATCACATGACACAATGAGGACCTAACTTCATTTGTTACTGAATGAGTCACCTACCACTTATGCCTGCTGTAATAATTTAAATTAATTTCAGCAAACAGCACTTAGTGCCTTTAAAACTCTTTTTTGGATAATATAAGGGCTTATAAGTGTAAATGACACAAAATTGCTGTCCTCTAGCACCTCACTATTTAGTAGAGGAACAGGACTATTAAAAGAGAATACTCCGAGTGTTGTATAAAATCACTACATAAGCAAAATGAATATGTATTGTGTGTTTATACAGTGACATTTATTGTCTACATATTCAACTATTTGGACAACAGCTTCTGCTGGAGTTTATGAGCTTGTATAGATTTGAGGGACTCCTGGGTATATAAGACACAAACCCTACTCTCATGGTAAGGAGAGATGCAAAGACAAATGGGAAGGGCATTAATAGAGGCTGTGCAGCTATGGGAGGGACACGGTGGAAGGAGCGACCAGCTACTTCTAGGATGAGGGAGAAGTAAATAGGAAAAGAAAGGTTTTGGATGGTGGAAGAAGAGCTCATCAGCAGGCAAGGAATAGAGAGACATTCTGAGTGGCAGGAATGGCTTGTGTGCTCCATGTTATGCTTATAGGAGAGAGAGAGAGAGAGAGAGAGAGCTGGAGATGGAAGGGGCAGAGAGGAAGAGAGAGTATCTCAAGCAGACTCTGTGCTGAGCATGGAGCCCTACTTTGGGTTTTATCCCAAGACACCGAGATTACGACCCCAAGGTCACCACCCAGAGATCACCACCCGAGCTGAAACTAGGAGTCAGATGTTCAACCCAAGGAGCCACTCAGGTGTCCCCATGTTACACTTACCTTAAATGGGTGCTTAAAGTTTAATCAGTGTCAGTTTATATTTTGAGTTTCCTCAGAAAAGTCTTGATTCAGTTTCTCAACTTTCTATAATTGTGGAAGCAAAATTACTTCATCCTCCTTCCAGTGTGAAAATAGAGGCATTGAATGGCCATGAACATTTAAGGACTGAAATTATAGTTAGGGTAACGTCTAGATAATACACAACTCTGGGCATCACCATTGTTTTTTTTCATTTCTGATTGCTTTATCAGTGCTGAAGTGTTTGAGAAATATGATGTACTAGCTGTGACATTAAATTGGAAAACCAAATTTTATGAAGGTTTGGAAGTATCATTTCAGAGTCAAAACTTCATTCAAAACTACATCTTCCTTCCTTCTCTTGCAATTTTTTTCACATTGTAATCCTTTTTGCAAATATTCATTAAATGGCACAGTAAATTAATACCACTTATTTTCTTCAGGGAAGGTATGCTCTTTTTTAAAAAGAAAAACCATTACCTGCTAAAATACTTGTTAATCTGAAAATGTGATTGTGGTAGTTTTTTTAAAATAGAGTCTTGGGGGTGCCGGGTGGCTCAGTGGGTTAAAGCCTCTGCCTTTGGCTCAGGTCATGATCTCAGGGTCCTGGGATCAAGCCCCACATTGGACTCTCTGCTCAGCAGGGGGCCTGCTTCCCTTCCTCTCTCTCTGCCTGCCTCTCTGCCTACTTGTGGTCTCTGTCAAATGAAGAAATAAAATCTTAAAAAAAAAAAAAATAGAGGCTTGGTTCTGAGTTTGGAAGTGAATACCATGTAACAAGGAAAAAAAGACACATAAGTGATAGTGTAAATTATAGTACTTATTAGTTATTTTTAAAATGTTCAGCCTTGCCTTTGTTTTTTAAAAAATGAGAGAAAAATCAAAGGAATGTATTTACTTTGTGTCCTTTCTTATTATTTGTAAGATTATTAATAAGAGATAGCATTTACTTAGTGCTTACTCTGTATTAGCCTAAACAAATTTCTGAAGTAGGTACTATTATTTTTTTTTTAAGATTTATTTATTAGCGAGAGAACACAAGTGGTGGGGGGAGGGGTCAGAGGGGGAAGCGGACTCGCAGCTGAGCAGAGAGCTGGATGTGGGACTTTATCCCAAGACCCTGGGTCACTGTCTGAGCCGAAGGCAGTTGCTTAACCCACTGAACCACCAGGTGCCCCAAGGTAGGTACTATTATTACATTCATTTTACACTTGAGGAAACTGAGCCCAGAGATACTAAGCTACATGCCCAAGATCACTCAGCTAGTATGCAAAAGAATTGAAATTGAAATAGGCTGCTTGCAGTCTATTGTCCAGAGCTAGTGGTGTGGTCTCTCCTAAGGGCAGAAGGGTGGGAAATGTTGAGGAGCAAAGAACATTTGGTGAATAGCAAGTGTCTGCCACAGCTCGTCTCATTAAAAACTTCCTTAAAAGTTTCAAATAACAGAAAATCATTGAATAATATGAATTTCAAACATTAAACCAGGAGAGAACCTGTATTAAATGTTCAGAACGGGGCGCCTGGGTGGCTCAGTGGGTTAAGCTGCTGCCTTCGGCTCAGGTCATGATCTCAGGGTCCTGGGATCGAGTCCTGCATCGGGCTCTCTGCTCAGCAGGGAGCCTGCTTCCCTCTCTCTCTCTCTCTCTCTGCCTGCCTCTCTGTCTACTGTGATCTCTCTCTGTCAAATAAATAAATAAAATCTTTAAAAAAAAAATGTTCAGAACGTCTGGGCAAACTCAGCAGGCCCCACCTCTTCACCTTACCTTTTTCCCCTGGTGTGCTGTTCCTTTCTCTGGGTGGGTATATAAGACTGAGGGTTACATTTACTTCGTGATTCAGTTTTCTAGCATTTCCTGGACCCCATTGTGTGTGTGGCATCTTACAATGGCTGAGATTCTTTCTCAGCTTTGCCTTCTCCAGGGGTCCTTCTCTTCCCACTGAGATTTGGTACTGCCCTGTGGAAGACCAACTGTCATAGTAAAGCATTAGCCTCTTTGCCCAATTTCCTGAATACATACAACAACAAAAATCCCCAAATTGACAGAGGGAATACAAAATGTTATTTTTTTAAAAATTTATTAATTTATTAATTTATTTATTTGAGAGAGAGAGAGGCAGAGGGAGAGGGAGAAGCGAGTGAGCCTGATGGGGGCTTCGATCCCAGGACTTCAGGATCACGACGTGAGCTGAAGGCAAACACAGGATGAGCTGAGCCACTGAGGTGCCCCCAGAAATGTTATTTATTTCCTATTTCCTCCCCATGATTGCATTTCCCCGTGATTGCATTATGTTTTGTGACTATTCGTCCTTCCAAAAGTGCTTGTATCTACCTGTTGATCCATCCATCCACCCAAAAATATTTATAAATTTATTACTAAGTATTCTTCTATAAATGACTCTCCTTTGCATCACTTTTTGATCCTTAATTTTCTTAAAGTTTTTTTTTCTCTAGAAATGAGCTTACAGTGTTGTTTCAGACCCAGCCACACCCCTACCTCCCCACCCCCACACCTCTTCACAGGGAGTAAACAGCTTGCCTAGCAGTTGACAGGGCTGTCCTCAGTCCTTCTTTCAGAATTCCCTGGAGAACTTGACCATGATAAAGGAAGGATATTCAGTCCTTAGAAATGCAGAGAGGAAAAAATGTCATGTGAATCCCCAGCATTCTTTTGAGCTAGCAAACATGAGGTAGAATCCTTGACTTAAAATCTCGTCATTATGCAACTAAAGTAGGACAAGGAAAAATCACAGCCATAAAACTCCCCTCCTGAAATATGATAGGTTCAAAAGAGGTTAGACCAGACACTTATACTGGAAACCTTTTCCTGTGAAATTTACACACAGCTAGAATAAATGCTATAATATAAACATATCTATTGCTTCAGGTATGGGATTTGTTAACACTGTGGTGCTCTTGTCTGGCTAAAATGAGCATTGCAACCATATAAACACCTATGACCTTTGGCTCTTCACGTGGTTTTGGTGGCCTCTGCAGCATCAAAATGCTCTTCTGGGACCATTTATACAGACCTCAAGGTGAGGATTATTGGTGTTTTGAACCAAAATTGTGTGGGAAGTAGGATAGATTTGAGAAACAGAGAGAGACCTTGTGCATAAAACAGCCTTTGTGCTTTAAGGTGTATAGAGAAAATCCTCTTTCCCAAGATATTCTTCTATGCACTGTCCCCCCCCCCACACACACACTGCCAGTAGTAGACACATTCACTTAGTCATAGCAACAGAAATTCCACTAATTAGGATTCATTTATGTTAACAAGAATCCTTTTTAAGATTCAATTACCTTTGGATGGCAATTGCTAATTCACAAGCTCATGCAAATTTTCTTAATCAGATTGCTTTTCTCTTTAACACCTAGCTGAGATTAATGTCTTTGAAGGAAATGGAAGGAAAATTTGGAATTTGGTGTTGTTAGGGGATGGAGCTGGGCAGAGGTAGAGATAGGAGTGAAAAAGGCAATTAAAAACATGCTTTTCCAATTATGAAAATCCTTCATGCAGTTCACTGGAGTGCTTAAGAGAGCAGGTTCTGGAGCCAGATGACTCTTGCCAGCTTTGTGACTGGGCAAGTTGCTTTATTCTTAATTACCTTGGTAATAGGAAGATAATACTAATACTTACATCGGAGGGTTTTATTGTTTGCAGTTGTTGATAGATTAAATAAATTAATGCATGTAAAGAGGTTAGTATATAGGAAGTACTCAATAAATATTAGCTATTACAAATAATTTAGAAAATACAAAAAGAAAACGAGTTGCCAAAAGTCCTAAAGCATATCTCTATGTCATTATACTTTAAAAAGGGCACTGTTAACCTTATGGCCTTTTTCTATCCAGTATGTTTATATATCATATAAAATTAACATATAAATTGAGCTTACACTGTCATTACTTCTTAGTGTTCTAATTTTTTTTGTTCCAGTGAATATTAGTTTATGAGCACTTTTGGGAAGGACTTCATGGAGGAGGTGACTGGTAAATGCATTTGCCTTTCCATAGTCAGATTTGAAAGGAGTTTCCAGCCTAGAGGTACAATATAAACAAAAGCATTAGGCGGGAAGTTTAGGAAGAAGTATTGAGGAAATCGAAGTGGGGCAGGAGGAATCAGGAGGTCAAGAGGCTAAAGGAGAACTTGGATCTGATTACTGAGGAACAAGAGTGTTTACTCTTTGGCACTAATAGAGGGTTGGGGTGGAGGCAGGTTTAAGGAGATCAGTTAGGAGTCACTTGTAATAATCCACAGGCAGAAGCCATGAAGGTTTTGAATTGGGCCTGACCTATTTCCCTTGGGAAAAAAAGGAAACTATGGATATGAAAGGGAATGTGAAGAAAGAATTGACACAATATACTTACCGATTAGATAAGGGGCTGTTGGAGGAAGAGGGAAGAGAAAAAGATGGCTCTGAGGAAAAACAAAAGATGGCTCTGAAAATTCTTGAAAGTAAGACTGAGAGGGTATTGTATTATTTAGACTTTTGAGAGAAAACTTTTAGAAGATTAAAGAAATCAGTAAATAAAAACCAGATTATAGGATTAAAAGCGTGAGGCTAAGAAGTTCAGAAAACATAGACAACTCTTTGAAGGGCTTAATGTTCAAGATACAACATGGACTGTTAGTGTAAAGGAGGAATAAAATGGAGATGTCTTTTGTTTGTTTGCTTCTGTTTTTTTTTTTTTTTTTTTTTTAAGATTTTATTCATTTATTTGAGAAAGAGAGAGAACACAAGCAGGGAGAAGGGCAGTGGGAGAAGCAGGTCCCGCTGAACAGGGAGTCCAATGTGGGGCTCAATCCCAGGACCCGGGCATGATGACCTGAGCTGAAGGCAGATGCTTAATCAACTGAGCCACCCAGGTACCCTACTTATTTTTTTTCTTAGGGATAAGGAAGTTTTCTTCAAGATTTCATCATGAAGATGAAGGAGAAAGAAAAGATAAGGAGTAAGGAATGGAATGGAAATCTAGGTAGAAGAATCCACCTTGGAAAGGAAGGGATCCCACTGCCTTCTGGGAGGAGAGATGAGAATAACATGGAGGAGGAAGTCAAGGGGAGGGTCATTGGAGAGATACTGTCATGGAAGGAACTGAAGGAGAATTAAGTCTTTGGCTTAATGACTTAATGACTTAAGAGTAGAAGGCAAGTGTGGGGCTGGAGATTTTTATAGAATGAAAAAGATCTGAATAACCACAGGGAAAAGATGGAATGAGGTTAAGAAGCCATCCCCTCCACATACACACACACACACACACACACACACACACACACAAGATATGTGATATGCAAGAGCTTTCAGGCTTGTCTTATTTAATTAGAACATATTTGCCAATTTTGAACCAGACTTAAAATTAGACTAATATGCTATATAAATTCTTTAGTTATATAAACCTATTGGTTGTTGAAGACATCTTCTTTATTGAAGTAACTACAGAAAATATAAATCTACATTAAAATTATGTATTAATAATTCTTCTTAAGATCCTTGCTTGGATGATGGGTACAGAAAGAAGAGTAGTTTTTCTGTCTCAGGAAGCGATCATAAGAGTCCTTCCATTTGTTCAGTGCTTTTCAGTTTAGAAAATACATTCACTCAAATTATCTCACCCCCCCCCCCCGAAATGTCTGGAAGGGATAAAAATCTTAAATGTAAATCACTGGAAAAATATTTCCAAAGGAGAAGAGTCTCTTCATGTTATGCCCCAAAAATGGGTCCGTGATTAAAGGAGCGAGACTGATATAAAGCGAAGGTCAAGCAAAGCTTTATTTCGCGACAAGCATCAAGAATCTAACTGAACGTTCGGGGACGCACCTCTTACAAGAGAGGGTGACTCTTCTCTGTTTCACAGACTAGCTTTTAAGGGCAAAGGCCATGCGGTTGGGCCTGGCCACGCACAGGTGGCCAGTAGAACTGTAACACACAGAGAAAGCTGCATAGTCATGCTAGGTGACCAATTGAATTACAATTTACCCTAGTAGACATTTGAATCAGGCTATCACACCTTGGTTAGGATTGGCACCCAAAAGGCTCCCAAAGGGCGGGTCCCATACTCCTTGGTAACTAGGGAGATAGTGTGCATCCCCCCATTGATCGGATGTCTCCACCTGGCCTGACCCACCCTTGTATTTGAGCTTTGTTACCTGAGGTTGGTTTCCAGGACTTGATTTTAACTAAATCCTCTGGGGAAAAGAGAGCAGGGAAGCCTCTGGCTAAAATATAAAAATATAAAATAGGTCCTTACACTTCATTCTGAGTAGCCACTATTTCCAGAGAAGGTATGTAGGAAAGAGCATTAATATTCAAAGGCAGCTCCAAGTTCTTCTAAGACTTTGTAAAAGAAAGCTTCTTCAGGTTAGGCACATATTATTGGGGTTTGATACTTTGCCAATAGATATAATATTTCCTTCTCCTTAAATTTATGTAAGTAGCCCAGAAGACTTAGAACTTCTTGAAATTTCAATTAGGGCTTTTAGATAGTCCATCAATAATTATTTCTTAAGCAGTATTGAGCTATATTCTAGGAATGATGATGAGTTTTTGTAGATTGGCTAAATTTCTATGTAAGCATTCTGAAACATCTGTTTGACATTTAGGGTAGGTTATTAGGGTGAGTCAGAATTGCTCATCACTTGCTCATCAGGGTCTGGAGGGTTGACTTTGGTTTAGACATGATTATCGAAAACTGAGTTAACATCACTGTGGGAGACATTTTAGGGCCTTCTTTATTAGTTTCTTTTTCTAAAAAGTACTTTATTTATTTATTTATTTATCAGAGAGAGAGAGAGAGCATGCACAAGCAGGGGAGTGGCAGGCAGAGGGAGAAGCAGGCTCCCTGCTGAGCAAGGAGACTTTGTAGGACTTGATCCCAAGACCCTGGGATCATGACCTGAGCTGAAGGCAGATGCTTAACTGACTGAGCCACTCAGGCATCCCTCTTTACTAGTTTCTAATGCTAGTCTTTTACATTTGAAACTTGGGAATGTGGCTTGTTGGATATTCCATATGTAAATGTGTTGTTTATAATAATCACTTTATGATTATATCCCTTACAGTTTCATAAATTCTATTTGTTCATCGCAAATGACTATGAAGTGTGCAGAGCAAGGGAATGGTACTTTTTCAACAAGAAAATAAACCTGCAGTGAAGATGAATTCTCTGCTAGTAGGCATGAAAGCAAGGATTTGAAACCACATTCTATGTCATCTGCTTTTAACCCTTTAACCTGATATTTGGATACTTATTTATCATGGGACTTGATTTATAAGTAATAAATTAGGAAATTAATTTTATGTGCATTAGATGGAACCATATACAATTTTCATCTTTCTATGTCTAAAATAGTTGACTACTGACAATATAGACAAGTTCTGTGTAGAGATAATGTAAGCTTTGGAATCATACTAGTCTAGGCTAGAATCTCAGGTCAGCCCCATGTCATAAATGTTATTTCTAGGGATATTATCTCTATGAACTTCCCTAAGCCTTTGTTTACTCATCTTTAAAAAAGATTGACAGTGCTACCTACTTTAGAGGGCCTTATGAAGATCACATAGCACAATTTTACAAAAAACATGTACTGTCTCAGTATATTGTATATTCTAAGTTCTAAATATGTCATTGCAAATTATTATTGCCCATAAGGGTTAACAAATAGTACATTAGAGGGGTACCTCTAATGTACTATTAGGTGGCTCAGTTGTTATGTGTCTGCCTTCAGCTCAGGGCATGATCCCAGGATCCTGGGATTGAGACCAGCTTTGGGCTCCCTGCTCAGTGGGAAGCCTGCTTCTCCCTCTCTCACTACCCCTGCTTGTGTTCCCTCTCTTGTTGTGTTTCTTTCTGTCAAATAAATAAATAAAATCTCTTAAAAAAGAGAAAGAAATTTATTTAAAAAAATAGTACATTAGAAATAAGAGGAGTATTTTAATTGTTTATTATATGTTTAGCCTTGTGCTTTGAGATAAGAAGTGATTTGTCATTCTTCTTTTTGGTACCGTTGTGCTCCCTTTTAATTAATAGATTATTTGGGTGTATGGAAGGAGAGGGGCATTATGATTATTTTCATTTTATGTACATATATTTCCTCAATTTTCAAAATAAGCAAATTGTGGTTTTATAGTGAATATGAAGATATAGCCACTACAAAGTTAAATTACCAAAGTTATTGGTTTAAGCACTACATGATAAAATATCATGTAGTGATATTTGAAAAGAATTTGAAAAAGTCACTGCTTCCTAAAAAATTAATAGCCTTTAGGTGAAAAGAGGTATTTGATGTTTAAAGCAAAACTCCATTTACCTCTTCTTTCTACTCAATAGCACTTACTTACTCATTTATACATTTATTCATTCATTTAACAAATAATATTTATTTATTTATTTTAAGATTTTATTTATTTATTTGACAGAGATCACAAGTAGGCAGAGAGAGAGGAAGGGAAGCAGGCTCCCTGCTGAGCAGAGAGACCGATGCAGGGCTCTATCCCAGGACCCTGGGATCATGACCTGAGCCGAAGGCAGAGGCTTTAACCCACTGAGCCACCCAGGTGCCCCTAACAAATAATATTTAAGTGCCCACTATGTTTTATGAACTGTGAGAAGATAAAAAGATGTACTTCTTAATTCATCACTGGCTACTGGTCCCTTATGTTTTCATCACAATGTGGAAATATCAAAAGAACACCCTTTCCCATAATGAGTAGCCAGATGTGTATACTCTATGTGCATATATGAATGCACTTGAAATGGATCAGAGCTTAGAGACTTAGCTTCAGGAGAATGATACATTATGTCTATCATACATTCAGTGCCAACTGGTAGACTAATTTATAGAGGGAAGTAGAATATTTGCCATTGAAAATCTTACAAAAGATGCTAAGAATAGGTATTAACTGTCATTAAAAGCCCTATGCTATTATTAAAGAAACTAATAATCAAGAGAATTCACACAAGGAAGAATACAACAAGATTATATGCTTTAATGAAGAGAATGTTTGTGTTAGAGAAACCTATAAGAAAGGTAAAGAATCCTTTAAATGATCAACATCCATTTATCTGTTATGAGTTCTGCATTGTGTTTAGTACAGGCCCCAAAATTATTTCTCCTTCTTCCATCATATTGGTCAAAGTAAAGACATTTTCTGGTTCAGTGTTTTAAGGTTTAAATGGTGTTGATATTTACTGATTCATTTTTAGTATTGTAATTAAAAAAATATTTTCAGACGGTATCTGCAACTAACAGTCACCTGAGTATGAATCCCATTTCTATCCTAATTAGTTGTATAATCTTAGGTCACTGAATCATTCTGAGATTCAGTTTTCTCATCTATGAATTAGACACAATGGTTTCTAAGACAGGATGGTTGTGAGGATTGAATGAACAAGATAAGGACAGCTGTTCCTTCTTTCATCAAGTATTTACTGAGTACCTGCTCTGTTCTTGGCACAACTCTGGGATTGTGTGTACACAGTAGTGAATAAGGCAGACATGGTTCCTGTTCTGAGGAAACTTAAAGTCTGATAAGTGCCATTAAATACAAGGAAAGGATAACAGGGAAGGACAACTTTATATTGGGTGGGCAGGGGTCCTCCCTGAGGAGAGGATATGTCAGTTAAGTGTGAATAGAGAGAGAGAGGCAGCTATGAGAGAATAATGAAGAATGGTAAGCCAAATGCCCTATGATAGGAAAGGTGTATATAAGGAAATGATAGAGGTCAGTGTGGCTGGAGCATCAGAAGTTTAGGAAGAATGATGTGAAATATAAAAAGGCTAGTTATAGACTCAATTGTGCAAGTTTTTGTAGATCAAGGCAGGATGTATGGATTTTACTTTTAGATCACAGGAAAGCCATTGATTGAAATTCAGAATTGTAAAAAATCTGGTCCTAGGGTTGTAATTTAGGTTAGAGATGGTGATAGACTAGGTTGGCATAAGAGACACAGAGAAGCAAATAGATTAGTCAACTGTTCTGATACAAAGTGCAGGTTTTTAAGCATGGAATGGATGTGAGAGATAGAAGAGATAAATGGAAGTAGGATGATTTGTAAAATTCTACCTTCATTAATTGCATAGCTTGTGGTAACATTTACTAAAATGGGAAAAATGGAGATGGAGCAGGATGTTTGTTCATTCATTTGTTTGTTTAATTTTGGTGGGAGGGAGGTTAAGAGTTTGGAGCATGTTAAGTTTGAAATATTTGTGAGATATTCAAGTAGCGAGATCAAGTAGGTAACTAGATTGAACTGTATCATATACCTGTTCAAAACCCTCCAGACAAACAAACAAACAAACAAGCAAAACCCTCTACTGGCTTCCCATGTGAGTTGGAATAAAGTCTAAAATTCTTATAGTGATGAAAAGTGTCTTGTTTTCCCTTCTGCTTAATTCTCTGATCCCATCTTCCTCCTTTCTTCCCCTTACTCACTGCTCCAGGCAACTTGTCTTCTTTGTCTTTGTAGATGCTCATCATGCATAAGTAGATACTCATCATGTCCCAGGGCTTTTGCACTCACACTCGCCTTACTTTCTGCCTGGAAAATCTCCTCCCATAGGTCTTTGCCACTTGGCTTAATCCTACTCCATTCATGTCTCTGATCAAATTTCACCTCCTCAGAGATTTTTCCCTGACCACTCTACCTAGAATGGTTTCTACATTTAACTTCAATACTCTATCCTAGTATCTTGATTAATTTTTCCTTTTAGCAGTCATTTCTCCTAACACATAAATATTCTACTCATTTGTTTTTAGACCCATTTTCCTACTGGAAAATAAGTTTCATGAAAGCAGGGACTTTGTTAAGCTCACCACTGTATCTCCAGACTTAGACTCGTACATCATGGGTGCTCAACAACTCAATATTTACTGAATTAATGACTCTGTGAGTCAAAAAGCAAGGGAGCCATTGAGACAAGAGCATATATTTGGGAGCCCCTAGAGTAGATGACGTGTAAAGCTCCAGGAGTGACTGAGATGATCCAAGGGAGAGTATGAAGAGCACAAAGAAGAGGGCCAAAACTTAGTGCTAAGGCACTCCCAACGCTGAGAGGTTGAATTGAGTCTGGGGGAAGGCCAATGCCGATGGAGACCAAGGGGTGATAATCACAGAATACTGGAAGGAAAATAGAGGAACATAGAGATAGGATTCTAAAACGTGAGATCCATTGGAAGACAGAATTTCCCTTCTTGTTTGATTTGTTCTCCAACAAAGTTGATTTTCAGCTTTCACATTATTGTTCAAAGTTAATTTTTCTACATAACTATAATTTAGCCACATTGAGATTATTCATTATAAATTGAAAGTACTCAATTAATCTGCTTTTGCATATCATAATTACAATCCTTTCATCAGCTTCCTTTCCCATTACTGTTGTTAAAAAACAAAATTTAACTGAGTAAATTTGAAGATCTAATTGGCTTTGTTCAATGATTCATAATTCAGGCAGCATCCCATCTAGCAAGCAGAAAGGGGCTCCAAGGAGCTTTATAAAATGGAAGGTTCTTATAGGCAGAAGGAGGGTCAAACAAGGAAGTTAAAAGAATGGATTATTTCAGGCAAGCCATCTTCCCTTAGGGAAACACAGGAGGTCTTATCATTCAGATTGTCTCACTAGTGCTGATCAGGAAATTCCAGACTGACTGATTTAAAATTCCATTCCTGGGAGAGGCTGAACTGGTAGGTTGGGTATTAGGTGGTGTTGGGGTTTAGCAAAGTGACTCCATTTGAGCCTGTTGTTTCTTTTTAACACTGTTTATTAAGCTATTTACCAAATACTTAGATATAAATTTCTTCATAAGATTATTTTTGTTCCCACTGCCTGTTCTTTTTGTCTTTGTGCAGATAGAACTGTATAGTTTAAATCACAGCTGGATTGGAGGTGGGATGGGTGGACAAGTAAAATCAAAGAAGAACTTAGAATAGCTGGGCTGTTAAGGAAATAGTATTATTTGTCACTACTTACTTATATACCAGTATCCTAAAAATGGCAAAAACAGTATAAAGAGATGATAAAAGTTGCTTGAAAAATGGTAGGATGGATATTAATATTTGATCTATTCAACTAATATAGAGTTAGTAAGTCAACTTTTCAGTTTGGGTGCTACTTAAATAAGGCTGTTTGATTTGATTTTCTAAAACATTATCAGAAAGTTAATTTTCTTTCATTGTTGATTTGCAAAATAATTTCCTTAGTTTTGAACTACTTCAGGGAGGTCTTAAATAAATAAAGCCAAACATGTATTTTCATAGGTGATTTTATCTGTCCTCTAATATCCTGACTTATTTCAGCATTTAGAAATGCATTTGAAGTCGGTCACCTTGGCCACAGGTAAAATACATATTATTTGCTTCTCTCAGAAGAAACTGTTCTTTCAATTTAGATACCACATATTGTTTCAGCACTGTTCTCTTGGACCACAAAGAAAATACTGCATTCTCTGGTATTATGGCAAATCATATACAAGTACAAAGGGTAGCTTTTGTTTGAAGTTATTTCTTACTAGTCTGGGCAATGTTTATCATTGCATATGAAATACATTAGTTTCAGATAAAACTCTAAAGCCAGTTTTTATTAGCTTTAAGATATCAGCAAAATGGTTTCTTTTGTAATTATTGTTTGTGATACAGGTAAAATGAAGTATTCTGAATTTGGACCTTCATGTTAATTTCAGTTTGAAATGTAAGGAATGGAGGGCTTGAAACCTGAGTTTTATCATACTTATCATATCATATCATATCATATCATATCATACATATCATAACATACAGAAATCAAACTGATTTCTCATTCCTTCTTCCCTACTTTCTTCTTTCTCTTCTGTTTCATAAAGATTTAAATTGCCATACAAAATATATGCCTACATACAAAATATACATGCAAAGATACAAAATATATAAAGAATAAGTTAAAATAATAATAATACTTACAAAAATATAATACAAAAATAGAAAGAATAAGTGGAAATAACTATAAGACCAATAAGAAACATGGGGCAAAGGAAAAAATAAAAGATAGGAAAATAAAAGGGATTTAGGAGTAAGGTTAAGTGTCCAAATTCCAGCCATAAATTCCCATGTACTTGTTAGAGGTGAGCTGTGAATGTGAAACTAAGCCTTCTAATTGGAAATATGAGGAAGGGAATGCAATACATTTTTCCAAAATGAAAAATAAGTCAGTCTCTTAGGATAATCATCATTTGTCCTGACAGTGAGACCAGAAAGACTTTTTTCTATCTTTGGCTCTCAAAGAGGGAATAACAACGTGTGTAATGAACAGTCGTCTACAACTTTCTTAACAATTAACACAGGGATCATTCTCATATGGGCTTAGGGTATTAAACCAAAGTAAAACTCAGTAAAAGAAATTCAGGTCCATGGGGGTGGGGGAGTGGAAGGTGTGCTTATCGCATAATCCGGTCAAGGTGAAATACTCGCTAATGATCTACTCTTACTGGATGATATATGTTTAGATGAATGGCAGGCTACATAGCCTGTAGGTCACTGATTTTCAAAGTACAGGTTGCATCTGGTAGTGGGTAGTAACCAACTTTTAAAAAGGACAAAAAAATAGACTAGATGACGGTGAAAAAGAAAAATCAGAGTGTCTTAAGAAACTTCACGATTCCTTTCAAGTGTGTGTACTGCATCATGATGAAAAATGTATTTCTTACTGTGAGTCTAGTTAAAAGGTTTGGAAAACCCTGCATTGAGGCAATTCTCACAGACTATCTTTCATGCCTAATTTTGTGGAAGGTATAGTTTGGCAGTAACTCTAAAATTATATCCCTTGGCAAGCACCTTGAGAGCTGCAGTTTTGAGTTCAGTCATTAGCTGGGGATTGGAAGTGGGTGGCACAGAGGAGGGGGGTAGAGAGAAAAACATTGAAATATTCTTGGAAAAATGGAGGTCACTGATAAGTCCTTCACACTGCTGCCTGATGGTGAACCAAGACAAGATACAACAGGTAGGCCAAGAAGCTTTCTGGAAGCAAAAGGAAAGCCCACATAACTAAATGCATAGCTTAGTATGGAGTCTCAGGTATAACCCACTTAAAAGTTGGAAGTCACCCATCCAAAACATAAGTTTTGGTTCTTTTTGTAGGCAATATAGTGTAGGTCCTGTGAAAAATAATAAGTTGACTATGTAATTATGAAAAAGTCACATCATTTACAAATAAGAATTTAACCTATTTGAAAAAATACCCTTGATTTCCACAAGATAAGTCTAATCATGCTAAAGACTTTTCAACTCTAGAATTTGATTAGATTTCCGTGACTACAATCCAAAGATTCTAACTCTCTCTTCTCACAAGCTTCAAAGGTGTTTCCCTGTGTGTTGAAGCTCTGCAATTAGAAAATGTCTGGGTGGCTCAGTCAGTTAAGTGTCTGCTTTTGGCCATGATCTCTGGATCCTGGAATCAAACCCCACATCAGGCTCCCTACTGAGTAGGGAGCCTGCTTCTCCTCCTCTCTCTGCCCTTCACCCCCTCATGCTGGCATGCACGTGCGTGCATGTGAGTTCTGTCTCTCTCTCTCTCTCAAATGAAAAAAAAAATGACATTTAGAAAATGTCTCAGAAAACATGACTTCAGACATGACTGTCCCTACATTCTGTTTGCCCCAAAAGAATAGCATAAGGAGAGGTTAGAACAACATGGCTTATGAAGTCATCTTTTTTTCCTCTAAAAAAGATGTACTTAATGTGAATTGTGTTTTTGCTGGCCTTGCCTTATCTTACCATCTGTTGGCTCCCTGAGGTCAGTGACAATGTTATACTTTAAAAAAGAGGGTAAGATTACTGATATAGAATTTACTTTCATGGAATTCACTCTTTTTGTGTACACAGCTCTAATGAATTTTGACAAATGCATACTGTGTTCTGTGACCACCTTAAAAATCAAGGTAGAGAACTTTTCCATCGCCACAAGCAGCTTTCTGCATGTCCCTTTCATGTCAATTCTCTTTTGCTGCTCCCAGGTCTCCACAACCAGTAGTCTGTTTTGGTCCATATTATAGTTTTGCCTCTTTCAAATGTCACTTAAATGGAATCATATAATTTGTAGTGTTTTGAGTCTGTCTTCCACCTAGTGTAATGCTTTGAGATTCATCCTTGTTGCTGCATACTTCAGCAGTGTCTTCCTTTCCAATGTAGAGCTAAATTCCATCTACAACTATTTATCCATTTGACAGTTGATGGGTTCGGTGGTTTTTCAGTTTTTAGTAGTAATAACTAAAGCTACCATAAACATTTATGTACTAGTGTTTATGTTGATATGTCTTCATTTCTCCTGGACAAATGCTTCATTGAGGGACTACTAAGTCATATGATGGATATATATTTAACTTCATTAGAGCAAACTCTTTTTGGCTAGTCATTCTGCAATCATTTTTGGCCAAAGATCATTGCTGATATGGAACACATTGTTTGTTTGTTTTAAATTTTTATTTTATTTTTTCAGTGTTCCAAGATTCATTGTTTATGCACCACACCCAGTGCTCCATGCAATACATGCCCTCCTTAATACCCACCCACACACCTTCCCAACCCACTACCCTCCTCCCCTCCAAAACCCTGTTTGTTTCTCAAAGTCCACAGTCTCTCATGGTTCGGCTCCCTCTCTGATTTCCCCCAACTCACTTCTCCTCTCCTTCTCCCAATGTTCTCTGTGTTATTCCTTATGCTCTACAAGTAAGTGAAACCATTAGGTACATTTAAATGAAAAACCACCAGTCAGCCGTTAATCCCAAGGAAATGAATACCAGAAAACAGAAAAATTGACTGAATTTGCCTTCCACTTCCTTAGTTATCCTTGGTTATTCTGAATTAACTGCTGATGAACAGTGAAATGGTTCAAGGCAACAGAGAACCAGTAAGAGATAAAAATTGAAAGTGTGCTAAATCCATAAATTGAAAAATAAGGGTCTAGAGAAGAATTAGCTATGCTTACAAATCATGCAGAGTACTTGCTTTTATCATTTTCATTCTTTGAACTAGAAAGTTAATAATATTTTTAAAGATTCTGATTTTAAGTTAAAGGAGTTGAATTTATATAGAAGTAACAAAGAAGTGACCTAGAATACTTATTTTGAAAATGTGAACTCAAAAATTGATTTTGTGTTTATTGTGGTAAGTTTTAGCTATTTGAACAGAGACATGTTAACAAATGCTGTCAGACGGAAATGCTGCTTGATCTTCAGGTATTTCAATGTATAGTAGTCCTCTGTCATTTGTGGTTTCCATAGTCTGTAAGTAGATGATCCTCCTGACATGTTGTCAGAAGGTCCATAACGCTGTGTCACAACACCTATATCATTCACTCCACTTAGCCTCATCATGCAGGCATGTTATCATCTCACATGTTCACAAGAAGGGTGAGTGCAGAACAAAAGGATATTTTAAGAAAGAGAGTCCAGTCACATAACTTTATTACAGTATATTTTTATAATTGTTCTATTTCATTATTATTGTTCTTAATATCTTACTGTGCCTAATTTATAAATTAACCTTTACCATAGGTTTGTATATATGAGAAAAAACATGGCATATATAGGGTTGAATACTATCTGTGGCTTCAGGAATCCATGGCCTTGGGATGTATCCCCCACAGAGACGGGGAGAGTACTATAGTGTCATAAATAAGAAACCAGCCACAAGAAGAAAACTATATCTTAATCACAGAATTTCTGTTTGAATTTCCAATATATCTCTCCTATCGTTTTATATCTATAAAATCTCGATTAGTTGTTTTGATGAAGTCTCAAAACTCCATCAATTCAGTGAGAAGCCATTTCATGTATTAAGTGCTTAGATAAATTCTTCCAACTGAGTCAGTTGTCTGAAGTCAGTTTGAAGTGTTGTTCACCATAAGAATTAGAATTCATAAATGCAAAGTTTATGTGAATGATGATTAGCTTTATTATTCATTAACAATCAATGTATTGTAGGGATTTACTCATATGGAAAGCTCTCCTGGTTTTCTTTAACTTTTTGAAATTATGTGCTTTTCAAATCATGTATTAAATGTGCACTGTAGACTATGTACTTATTTGTGGCCATTGTTGTTTGTAAGACAGATTCCAGAGTCATAGAAGGTGAAGTCACATCACACTTGGAAGACAATATTAAATTATCACACACAGGCACCGAATGCTGCTTAGCTGGGCCAGCACATCAATCATTAAGGCCTAATTAGGTACAGAGACATCTTTCTCTTTCTGAGGCCTTGTGAAGAGTAATGCCATTTTTAGGTTCAGTGGATACACAAAAACTGTTGGAATTTATACACTGACACTGCCTTTTGCAGTTCTCCTTGGCTGATTGATGTCTGAATCTCACATTTTCTGTATTTCTGTATTTTTTTTATTTTTTTTTTAAATTTATTTATTTGTCAGAGAGAGAGAGAGGGAGAGAGAGTGAGCGAGCACAGGCAGACAGAGTGGCAGGCAGAGGCAGAGGGAGAAGTAGGCTCCCCGCCGAGCAAGGAGCCCGATGCGGGACTCGATCCCAGGATGCTGGGATCACGACCTGAGCCAAAGGCAGCCGCTCAACCAACTGAGCCACCCAGGCGTCCCTGTATTTCTGTATTTTTGATGGAGGTATTAATTCCTATTAAAAACTGTGTGAAACAATGTTGTCTCTTACATTTGTCTTTACACTATACTATGAAAGAAGGGTAGACAAATAGGTATTCCTAGATAGCAACAATGGGAACTGTTGGAAGAAAGTGAAATATCATAGGTTGAGAAAACACGGTTCATGTTTGAACCCAAATGAACTAGCTTTATCCTGGAAATTCAAGTCACTATGCTTGCTGACTTGCAGTCTTCCTTAGATAGGACCCAGCCATACCTGGGATCAGCACTGGACCTATACAAGACTGGCACTCACCAGGAAAGATATGATGTTGTCTTACCAGGTGATAGCGTTAGAGAGGAAGAGAACAACTAGATTGATTAAAGGCCAGATTTACTAACTAACAGTTGTGCTGGGTTGGGAAGAAGGAAAAAGCATGAGGGAAAGACAGACCAACAGAGAGGGCAATATGGGGCAAGCTAGAGGAGAATCACATTTTGGGAAAAGAATGAGAGATGCATTTTGACCAGACTAATTCTGATATGCCTTTTAGATATAAGTAAAGATGTCAAGTGAGTGATTGATATGTAAGTCAAAAGCTCAGAGAATAATGGGGGCAAGACATGTAAGTTTGGAAGTCATCAGCACAGGCATGTTATTTATTCGCTTGGGAGGTGGGAAGAGAAGGAGAGTTATGAGGTAAGAAACAACTCTGGAAAAAGCAGTAGAGATTCCTTACATTTATAGTAGGAAGGATAGAGGAAGAAGAACCAGAGGTCAGATGGAGAAGGAGGATCCCAGCAGAGTATTGACGAGGAAGTTTCAGTGAGGTAAGAGGAAAACCAGGGCAGTCTAGTATCACAAAGACAAGGGATAAAGTATATCAGGTCAGGTGTGCTTAACCATGTTAGCTGCTACTGAGAGGATAAATAGGGAATTGGCCACTAGACTTGGCGACATCATCGTGTTGATGACTGACAAACAGCCTGTGGATCCATAGGGCCAGAAGACAAAACCTTGGGGATGGAGGAATGATAAGAAGCTGAGGAAGTGGAAACTTTTGAGAGATTCTGCTATGAAGAGTAGAGAAGTGGAGAGGAAGTGCAATGTGGGGTCAATGGATAGAGGTTAATTTCCTTTCTTTTAAGAACAAACTTTAGAGCATGTTTTGAGTTTGATGGACATAGCCCAGTAGAGACAGAGAATTAATATGGGAGAGAGAGAGTGAGGAGATAATGCCACGGTGAAGATTTTGAGGCCAGAGACACAGGATTCACAAAAGCAATTTGAACTCAAATAGCAAGAAAGACACATTTTTCATTTTAAGAAGTGGGAAGGGATAGAAAGGGGCTATCGATGCAAGAAGGTTTATGATTTGAAGATAGGAGGTGAGTGAGTTCCTGCTTGATGGCTCTTGTTTCCTTAATGAAACATGGAGTGAGGGGACTAAATGAGGTAATGGGAAATAATTAAGGAGTGAGAAAATGGTGTAAATAACCATCTTGGAGAGTAGCAAAATAATGGGGACATGCAGTCAGACGACTGGCATTTTGAGGGTCTATTAGGGTTTGTGGTCATGATTGTTATGTTAGGTCAATCAGCTTACCTATGTGATTTTTTTTTTCATCCATGTTCAGCTGTTTGGTTAGCCATGTCAAATATTGGCATCAACCAGGGTTTTAATTTTCTACTGGTAGTTATATTTAGAGAGAGGCATAGAGAAATTGAACTGAAAATTATGGGGTCCATGGAATGGAGGTCTTAAAAAGGTTCAAGAATTTTGTCAGGGAGGGTATTGAACAAGTGAACTAGAGGGATTGAAAACAGTGATTAGAGAATTAAATGCTCGAAATTGATATTTTTGAAGGTGAGACAATTTCTGCTGATAAAATGGAGAGCCTAGGATATAATCATAGTGTGGGTGACTGGGGTGGGGTGGAGGAAAGCACATTGCAGATAGTGTCATTAAGCAAACCAGAATCCCAGGTAGATAATCTTAATGAATGCTGGAGTCATTATGAATGATAACAGTAGTTTCATGAGAAGGAAGAAAAGAGATGGGTGGGGATGACAAAGGACTCACAGATGACAGCAAACAGGAGAAAAGTGAAGTGCTATATCCAGGTGCCCTATACATCAGGGGAGCAGGATGCATTCTCCCCCTTTACCTTTCAACCTCCCTCACATCCATTGGAAGGACATCTGTACTACCCACTGAGAAATAAATTCAAACTCCTTAGCTCTTGTAATGGCTACCAGGCTCTGCATAATCTGATTTTCTTTATCCACCTCTCCCATCTTTTCTATACATTTTGGAATATTACACACATTCTAGCCATAATGGCCTTCTTTCAGTTCCTTGAGGAACTCCTCAGGGCCTTGGCATATGCTATTTTCTGTGCTTTACTCTTCTCATGGGAATGGCCCCTTATCAACCTCAGTTTAGATACCATTTCTCTTCCCTGACCTAAAGTTTTTCCCTCTTAAATTGCTTTGCTCTTTGTTGTACTTATCAAAACTTGAAGGTATATATTTAATCATTGGTTTAGTTTTTTATTATTTGTCATAGCTCCATGAAAGGAGGAATTGAATCTAGAGAAGCTGGCCAAGTGCTGAGTACATGGTAGGCAGCTCCACAGAGGAGCACCACATCATGGTTAGGTGTGCAGGCTCTGATGTTAGAGCACCTGGGTTCAAATCCCAGCTTAACTGGTATTATTTATGTGATCTCAGGAAGATTACCTTCTCTGTGCTTTGCCTTCCTTACCCTAGATGTAAAATAGAGAAAATGGTACTTATCTTATAAAGCAGAAGTGAGGGTTAGAAAGAATATGTGCAACTGGAATACCTACCACAGAGTAAACACTCATTAACTGTTTGCTAAAGGGTGCTATAAATACACATTTATTGATTCAATTTTCTATTGTGTGTAAATTTGTCATAGAAAAAGCTCTTTTTGTTGCAAAACCATATTGTCTTTAACATTAAGTAATCAAACCTCTCTAATGTTCAGTTTCTTCAACTATAAAATGTGAAAGTTGGGTATTGTGATCTCTATTTTTTTTCTGGTTCTATAATCTTCAATAATATGACTATAGAATTTTCTTTTTGCTTTTAAAAAATACACTACAAAATAGGTTTTGTTTTCCTCCTTTGACTTGTCATAAAAGTCGTCCTCAATTACTTAAAACACAGTGCAGTGAGGTTCTTCTTGTGTGTTGTTTTTTAAAGATTTATTGATATATTGATTTGAGGGAGAGGAGCAGAGAGAGAGAGAGGGTGAGAGGGGAGAGGGTCAGATGGACAGGGAGAGGGTGAAGAAGGAAGAAGACTCCCCACTGAGCACAGAGCCTGGAGTCAAGGCTCAACATGGGGGCTCAACCTGGGGCTCTGTCTCATGACTCTGAGATCATGACCTAAGCCAAAATCAAAATCAGATGCTTAGCCAACTGAGCCACCCTGGTGCCCCTTGTTTGTTTGTTTTAATAGGAGTTGGAGGCTAATGGAAATCATCTAAGAAGCTTTTCAAATTACAGATGTTTTCCCCTTCTTCTGTATCTGATTCTGGCACAGATGGGGAGGGGTTGTTGTAGTTTAAAAACCTTCCCAGCTAAATCAGATCTCCTCCTCCTGGCATTTTCCACTGGTCACCTGTTCTTTGTCTCATTGAGAACCATTGCTTTAAAAGATAGGAAAGGAGAGATGCTCAGCATCACTGCCTGTATATGAGCCAACCATAACAAGTTTCCCTTCTTGGGACAAAGTGATGACTATGACCATGTACCATTTATTCTTCCCAATTAGGATTGTTATGAATGTCACTGTTCTGAAAATGATTCTGTTCACAGCTCTGTGCAACTACAGCTCTCCAATCCTTAAAACTTCTGTATCAAGTGGCATTTTAGTATCATAAGACTCTCTAAAAAATTACACTATCATAATAAAATTCAAGTCACTTGAATTTCCTTGTATCCTACTTCAGTGAAATTCTATGTAGATTCTAAAAGGCATTTATGTTTTTGAAATATGTTATAATCAAATACCAGTGAAAAATCACAACAAATCTAGGTTTTGATGTAAAATTTTGATGTTTTATTCTGAGTCTTGTCTGGTCTGCTTCAACTCTCTTTACTTAACTGTCAACCAAATAGAGAAAAGGGGGAGGCAAATTCACAAACAAGATAGGGCATGAGAGTTGGGTCATGGGATACTTAACCTTGGTATCTACCAAATTTTGGTGGCTGGAAAGTCTAAAGTGGATTTTGACTTCCTTGATGGTGGGAATTGATTTGTTACCTTAAGTGGTGATCTTGATTCTGGCTCACATCATGGCCCTTCCTTTGCATTAGAGGGATAACTATTCTCTGAAGCCCTTGTTCTCTGCAGTTGCAGCCAGGGAATTTTCTACAACTTGGGGGAAAAAAAAAAAACACATGGAAAGAAACATTCAATAGAAATCTTTGAAACCTAGTCTTATTTGTTTTCATTTTTCTTCTTATAGTTTTACATTTTTCAAGTATAATCAATTTTGTTGTATAAAATTTCCATTTCAATCACCACCTGCCCCAAAAAGCTTTTCAGAGTGTTTTTATACCTGCTAAAGCTGACTCCAGTTTTGCAAGATGTTTGGATAAGAAAACTTTCTAGTTTGAGGAATCTTTTGCAAATTCTTGTTTACATTTGCTATTGCAGATGTAGCTGAAGCTCTAAATCACCTAATTTACTCAACATTCTCTAAAACCTTCCCGTGTTTCTGATATCACTGAAACTTTGAAATAGAAAAAAAAAATTGGTGAAACTTTGAATGGAAAAACCAGACAGTTTTAAGAGAGTAAAGTCTAATTGCCTTTTAGCTTCAAACCATAGAAGCATAAGAGAATTACTTCACCATTCCAGATGTTTTTTTCTGAAATTAAAAAAAAATTCAATACATATCTACTAGTGAGGTTAAGATCAGAGCATACAAGTGTGAGAGAAAGGACTAATCTTCCAAAGACCCCAGAGGGAGCTCCCACTTTTGAGTGTGGGTTATAAGCAAACTGTGATTCTGTTCCATAATATTTAATATGTGCCTATTATGTGCAAAGCATTGTGGGAGATAAGCATAAGACAAATACCCGGTCTTTTGGGAGTTCACAGTCTAACAGGGAACACTGAAATTTATGCACATGACTTAGATTAAGAAGACAATGAGAAGTGATGCCTTAGGGATAGAAAGAAATGATTTGGACACATGGGGAAACTTGAGGAGTTTTTGTGGCTTTTTGGGGGGGTAACTTTTAATTTTTATTTTATTTTATTTTGTTAATATATAATGCATTATTTGCTTCAGGGATACCAGCCTGTGAATCATCAGTCTTACACAATTCACAGCACTCACCATAGCACAAACCCTCCCCAATGTCTATAACCCAGCCACCCTATCCCTCCCCTCAAGCCTCCCAGCAACCCTCAGTTTGTTCCCTGAGACTAAGAGTCTCTTATATTTTGTCGCCCTCCCCAGTCCAATATTGTTTCATTTTTTCCCCTCCCTACCCCCATGACTCCTCTGCTCTGCCTCTCAAATTCTTGAGGAGCTTCTTGAACTGAGACAGAAAGATGTGTGTAGCAAGATACATTCTAAAATGTTTTCCATTTCCATTAAGTATCACATATCTTTAGAAATAAGTTAACTCTATCATTTAATCATTAATTTATCCATTCAACAATATTGAAGATTTTCTGTGGGCTAGCTACTGGGCCTTCCTGGATTTTTTCAATATTATTCATTTAATGTACATTAATAGAGTGCCTACCATATGCCCATTACTGTTCTAAACTCCTTACTGTATTCTCTCCCAAGGTACTATAATCTTGGCACATTCTGAAGATGGCCAGTCATGGGAAATTGCTTATGGCCGTGGAGTCCAATTCAAACTTCTTTATTCTCTAAATAATTTACAACTAACCCAACATTTTTCACCTTACTATTCATGACTGCAGTTTTCCCAAGGTGGGGCCATTCTAAATTTTTTTTAAAAGATTTTATTTATTTATTTGTCAGAGAGAGAGAGTGAGAGAGCACAAGCAAGGGGAGCTGCAGACAGATGGAGAAGCAGGCTCCCTGCTGATCAAGGAGCCCAAAGTGGGGACTCTACCCAAGGACCCTGAAATCATAACCTGAGCCAAAGGCAGAAATTTAACTGACTGAGCCACGCAGGTATTCTTGGCCATTCTAAATCTAACTGATAACACAATTTGGGGTTAAAAGAAACAATAGGAGACAAATATCTAGTCCTGGATTCATCATTTACTATTCTATCTTGGGCAAGTCAGTCTCTCCCTGTCTGTTCTACACCTTTAAGATGAAGATAATAATCTTGACTTGATAATATTAGAGTGGGTAGTTGTGAGGATTGAATGAGAAAGTGTACTTGAAATGCCCTCATAAGCTGTGAAGCATATAAAAATGTAATGTTTTCTTGGTCAGCAACTTGCTTAGAAAAGCAGGTACTAGACAATTGCAAAACATTTTATGATGATCATGAAATTGATGGTAAATGCTTGTTGATGTTGAATGTTATCAATATACCCAACAAGTGATCACTGGAAATGGGTGGGTCTGTTCTGACCTAAATTATGTCCCCCAAATTTGTAAGTTGAAGCCCTAAATCCTAATGTGACTGCATTAGGATATAGGGCCATTAAAGAGCTAGTTAAGGTTAAATGAGGTCATAAGGATGGGGCCCTAATCCAATAGGAGTGATGTCCTTATAAGAAGATGATAATACACGAGGAGTGCTTATGCACAAGGGAAAGGTTATGTGAGGACACACAGCAAGAAGGCAGCCATCTGCAGTCCAAGGAGAAAGACTTCATGAAAACCAACCAAGGGACGCCTGGGTGGCTCAGTTGGTTAAGCGGCTGCCTTCAGCTCAGGTCATGATCCCAGCATCCTGGGATCAAGTCCCACATCGGGCTCCTTGCTCGGCAGGGAGCCTGCTTCTCCCTCTGCCTCTGCCTGCCACTCTGCCTGTGCTCGCTCTCTCTCTCCCCCTCTCTCTCTGACAAATAAATAAATAAAAAACAAAACAAAACAAAACAAAACAAAAAACCCAGCCAAGCCACACCTTAGTCTTGGACTTCCAGCCTCCAGAACTTTAAGGAAATAAATTTCTGCTATTTAGGCCACCTAGTCTATGGTATTTAATTATGGCATCCCTAGCAAACTAATATAGAATCTTAATATAAATTTCAGTCATTTTCCACTATTTTAATGGTTTATGTATGTCACAACTAAAATGATTATTAAAATAGAGAAACTGGAATCAGGCTCACTGAGAGTTTTAGAACTGGAGTCACTTAAAAGCAGTAATAACAGATTCAGGGGGTAACCAGATGTTTAATTGCTACTAGTTTAAGGGAGGATTTGGGGAGTTATTCAATTGTTTCTTATTGAAATTTTGTCCCTAAGTTCTTGATTACACTCAATAAATTTTAGATCAAGTAGTGCACATCTGTTGTTAAGATGCACAGATGTATTATTAGCAAAAAATATATTTCTCAGTAGAAGTATCAGATGTTAGCATAATGTCCATCAAAGAAATGAAATGCCAGAAGTCTGCAATTTTTATGGGGCTCATTTTCTTATCCAGTGGGAATTATATTTATGTATGTTTTGATATCTTTTTTTCATTCATTGTAGAAGGGTTTTCACTTATGAGATACATGTTCTTACCTTGTTCAAATGCCCAAATATTTGCAGTCAGAAATACCACTTGTTTTATTTTTGTTTTTCATGCATCTATATAACACTATGATTTTATTTTGGGTGCTTTGTTTTTCACTTAAACAAAGATTATGAATTCATGGCTCTAATGACAACTAATCTTCAGAGTGAGTCACCTGGTACTAAAATGTAGATTTTAGGATGTGTATAATTCAGTTCTTATTCTCTGATAACCGATACAGCCTCATTTTAAGTAACTAACACTTTATTTTATCCTGATGAATTCCCAATAGTTCATTTTTGCCTTTGCTTTCCTTACCTCTGGTGATGTATCTAGAAAGAAGTTGCTGTGACTGAGGTCAAAGAGGTTGCTGCCTGTGTTCTCCTAAGGGTTTTGATGGATCCCTGTCTCACATTCAGATCTTTCATCCATTTTGGATTTATTTTTGTGTGTGGTGTAAGGAAATGGTCCAGTTTCATTCTTCTCCATGTGGCTGTCCAATTTTCCCTACACCATTTGTTGAAGGGATTGTCTTTTTTCCATCGGACATTCTTTCCTGCTTTGTTGAAGATTAGTTGACCATAGTGTCAAGGGTTCATTTCTGGGCTCTCTATTCTGTTCCATTGATCTATGTGTCTGTTTTTGTGCCAGTACCATACTGTCTTGATGATTACAGCTTTGTAATAGAGCTTGAAGTCTGGAATTGCAATGCCACCAGCTTTGGGGTTCTTTTTCAACATTCCTTTGGCTATTCGGGATCTTTTCTGGTTCCATATAAATTTTAGGATTATTTATTCCATTTCTGTGAAAAAAGTTGATGGTATGTTGATAGGGTTTGCATTAAATGCGTAGATCGCTCTAAGTAGCATACACATTTTCACAATATTTGTTATTCCAATCCATGAGCATAGAAAGTTTTTCCATTTCTTTGTGTCTTCCTCAATTTCTTTCATGAGTTTCCTCTAGTTTTCTAAGTACAGATTCTTTGTCTCTTTGGTGAGATTTCTTCCTAGGCATTTTCTGGTTTTGGGTACAATTGTAAATGGGATTGACTCCTTAATTTCTCTTTCTTCAATCTTCTTGTTGGTGTATAGAAATGCAACTGATTTCTGTGCATGGATTTTATATCCCACCACTCTACTGAATTTCTGTATGAGTTCTAGCAGTTTTGGAGTGGAATCTTTTGGGTCTTTCACATAAAGTATCATACCATCTGCAAAGATTGAGATACTACCTCACACCAGTCAGAATGGCTAAAATTAACCAGTCAAGAAATGACAGATGTTGGGGGGCACCTGGGTGGCTTGGTGGGTTAAATAAACCTCTGCCTTTGGCTTAGGTCATGATCCCAGGGTCCTGGGATCGAGCCCTTCATCAGGCTCTCTGTTCAGCAGGGAGCCTTCTTCCCCCCTCTCTCTGCCTGCCTCTCTGCCTACTTCTGATCTCTGTCTGTCAAATAAATAAATAAAATCTTAAAATAAAAAAGAAATGACAGATGTTGGTGAGGATGTGGAGGAAGGAGAACCCTCCTACACTGTTGGTGGGGATGCAAGCTGGTGCAGCCACTCTGGAAAACAGCATGGAGTTTCCTCAGAAAGTTGAAAATAGAGCCACCCTATGACCCAGCAATTGCACTCCTGGGTATTTACCCCAAAGATACAAATGTAATGATCCAAAGGGGCATGTGCATCCGAATGTTTATAGCAGCAATGTCCACAATAGCCAAACTATGGAAAGAACTTAGATGTACATCAACAGATGGATGGATAAAGAAGATGTGAGATCTATCTCTCTATCATCTATCATCTATCTATCTTTCTATATATAATGGAATATAATGCAACCATCAAAAATTGAAATCATGCCACTTACAACAATGTGGATGGAACTAGAGGGTATTATGCTAAGTGAAATAAGTCAATCAGAGAAAGATAATTATCATATGATCTCGCTGATATGTAGAATTTGAGATACAGGGCAGAGGATCATGGGGAAAGAGGAGAAAAATGAAATGGGACAAAAGCAGAGAAGGAGACAAAGCATAAGAGACTCTTAATCTCAGGAAACAAACTGAGGATTGCTGGAATGGAGTGGGTAGGAGGGATGGGCTGGCTGGGCAATGGATATTGGTGAGGGTATGTGCTATGGTAAGCACTGTGAATTGTCCAAGACTGATGAATCACAGACCTGTACCCCTGAAACAAATAATACATTCTATATTAATAAAAATATACACAAATTAATAATAAATTAATAAAAATAGTAACAATTTATTTTAAATAAAAGCTCTAAGGCCATTTGTTAAAACTGGCTAACATTATAAGATAGGTTATAGAAAGGATGACTTTTTTTGACAACTGATACTGCCCTAAATGGAGGCTTATTTGGAAGATTTGGCAGAGCAAACATATCCTTAATAAAGAAGTGTAATGATTAAAAAGCTTAGAAACTGTTGTCATAAAGGATTCAGGACTAACCACCTATCTTTTGGTTACCAAATTGGTATAAACAAATAGTGTCATGGAAATAGATGAATAAATACCAGACAAATATTCAGTCTTGTAACACTGTTTTGAACACAGAGGACTCCTTCCAGTGATTATTCCATGGTCAGAAGCTGTGTTATCAGAAGGAGAAATAAAGCAGGAAGATTAGCCATGCATTCATGAGAGAGAAGTGATAGCAATGGGGTAAGGCTGGAGTAAAGTTACCAAAAAGTATTAGCTACTCTAAAATAATGATGTGACTAACCTAGCAAGTTTACCCTGAGACCAGTCTCTTGTTAATCTATGTGCAATTCAGTCATCATGTATTGTCTGCTTGCTGCTTTCTTTGTTTTGTGGTGGCTCTCCAGGAAAGGAGGGAAGAGGTCAAGAAGACAAGAAGAATCTGTAGAGTTAAAACACTTTCTCCCACTTTGGAGGGGAATCAGCCAGGCACTCTCTCCACCATTGTTCTCAGCTTCTTAGTAAGAGCAGGGCTGCTCTAGCTTTCTCACCATGTTTTCCTGAACATACAGCCTTTCCCAGGGGTCTCATGCCAGGCTAGCCAGCCAGAAGCCAATGTGTCTGTAGACTGCTGGTCATTCTTTGGATGGCTCCTACCTCTCTCAGGGCAGATGCATGAGCATCACTGACTCTCTTAAACTCTGCAGTCTTCTTCTGGACCAGCCCATGTAGCTTCCCATGTGTGTAATGTATTTTGACCTAATAATTTTTTGTTTATAAAGAAAATCATTTTAGATTAATTATGTATCTCTTAACTGTGTTCAGTTCCCAATCCACATCTGCTTATACTGTTATCTTTACTTGGAATGGCTTTTCTCCTTCCTTTACTTACCTAAAATCTCATTCACTGTTAGTCTCAATCACTCATGAGCTTCTCTTAGATGCCCCATCTTTCTGGCTGAGCTACTGTCGCACTTAACATTTATATACAGGGAGGTGTATGGGCGAGGTAATAAAAGAAAGAACATGTATGAGAGTCAAGAGATCTGGATTTCAGTTCCATCTTTGTGACTTATAGTTGTGTGCTTTGGGCAAGGGATTTAACACCTGTAAGCCTCAGTTTCCTCATATGAAAACGGGAATAATATCATCTACTAGGGGTGCCTGGGTGACTCAGTCAGTTAGGCATCCGACTCTTGATTTTTACTCAGGTCATGATCTCAGGGTGGTGAGATGGAGACTCATGTCAGGTTCTGTGCTGGGCATGGAGCCTGCTTGGGATTCTCTCTCTCTCCCTCCCCCCATCCCCTGTCCCCCACATGCATGAAGTTCTCTCTCTCTAAAAAAAAATAATAAATATTTACTAGTGTATGGAGACTCATATGAGATCACATATATAAGGAAACTACCACAGCATATGAAACACAGCAGGTACCCCCAAATGTACAAGTTTTATTATTGTAAGCACTATGACTATCATGTATTAATCTCACTGTTCAATGTGTATAAGGTTCTGACTACCTTATAAACAAAGATAGAGATAATCTCTGACTTTTTAATTCCCTTCAGTTCTCAAAACAGTTCAGCTCTTTGGACAAGGGTCTAAAAATCCCACTTGAACATCAAATGTGAAGCTCAAGAATAAGCTAAGGAAGTTCTGCCCTCAGAGTTAGGAACCAACATAGACACAGACATGAAACACAGGATACCAGCTGCAGTGGCATTTCCCAAGTACTGTGCTGTGGGGTCCAGATCCTGGGGAATTCATAAACAGGAAAAATAAAGGCTTGAGTTGAAATTAGCTCAGGAAATATTGCTAGTCCTCCTGACTAATAATTATATTAAGTATTACAGAATATTAAGTATTCTCTTTGCTGAAAAGAAATCTGTCTCACTTAAGATTTTCCAAGTGTTTTCCAAATTTTTTTGACTGAATCATTTTTTCTACTAACATCTATAGACCTCTGACTGGTATGAGAACTTGCATGACCTTCAGAGATGGTCTAACTGATGTTTGTCCCATGTTCAACAAAGTACTAGTCTAGGTTTTGTTAACTCAGAAAGAGCAGGTGGGTGGCTGTGTCCCACAGATTATTCTATACCTTCCTCTGTTTTGATATTCTGTTGTGATGAGTTATACCAGGCTCACAAAAGGTAAAGGTAGTCTCCTGCACACATACTAACTGGTCCATTACCCAATGTCCATAACCCAACCACCCTCTCCATACCTCCCCTCCCCACAGCAACGCTCAGTTTTTTTTTGTGAGATTAAGAGTCTCTTATGGTTTGTCTCCCTCCAGATCCCATCTTGTTTCATTTTTTCCTTCCCTGTTCCCCAAGCCCCCAAATTTTCCTCTCAAATTCCTCATATCAGGAAGATCATATGATAATTGTCTTTCTCTCCTTGACTTATTTTGCTCAGCATAATACCCTCTAGGTCCATCCATGTCATTGCAAATGGCAAGATTTCATTTCTTTTGATGGCTGCATAGTATTCCATTGCATATATATACCACTTCTTCTTTATCCATTCAACTGCTGATGGACATCTAGGTTCTTTCCACAGTCTGACTATTGTGGACATTGCTGCTATAAACATTTGGGTGCACATGCCCCTTTGGATCACTACATTTGTATCTTTAGGGTAAATACCCAGAAGTGTGGTTGCTGGGTTCTAGGGTAGCTCTCTTTTCAACTTTTTGAGGAACCTCCATGCTGTTTTCCAGAGTGGTTGCACCAGTTTGCATTCCCACCAACAGTGTAGGAGGGTCCCCCTTTCTCCACATCCTCTCCAACATCTGTCATTTCCTGACTTGTTAATTTTAGCCATTCTGACTGGTGTGAGGTGGTATCCCATTGTGGTTTTGATTTGTACTTCCCTGATGCCTAGTGATGTGGAGCACTTTTTCAAGTGTCTGTTGGCCATCTGGATGTCTTCTTTGCAGAAATGTCTGTTCATGTCCTCTGCCCTTTTCTTTTTTTTTTTTTTTTCCCCTTCAGCCTTGACTGGTCCTGGTAGCCTCCTAGCAGACTCCTTTTCCACCCTTTGAGACCCAGTCCAAAAACTTTTTTTTAATTATTTATTTAGAGAGAGAGTAAATTATTTATTTGAGAGAGTGAGAGACAGAGAGAGAGAGAGAGGAAGAGAGAACAAACAGGAGGAGGAGCAGAGGCAGAAGGATAAACCAGCTCCCCACTGATCCTCTGCCCATTTCTTAAGTAGATTATTTGTTCTGTGGGTGTTGAGTTTGATAAGTTCTTTAGAGATTTTGTATACTAGCCCTTTATCTGATATGTCATTTGTGAATATCTCCTCCCATTCTGTCAGTTGTCTTTTGGTTTTGTTGATTGTTTCCTTTGCTGTGCAAAAGCTTTTGATCTTGATGAAGTCCCAATAGTTCATTTTTGCCCTTGCTTCCTTTGCCTTTGGCGATGTTTCTAGGAAGAAGTTGCTGTGGCTAAGGTCAAAGAGGTTGCTGCCTGTGTTCTCCTCAATGATTTTGATGGATTCCTGTCTCACATTGAGGTCTTTCATCCATTTTGAGTCTATGTTTGTGTGTGGTGTAAGGACATGGTCCAGTTTCATTCTTCTGCATGTGGCTGTCCAATTTTCCCAACACCATTTGTTGAAGAGACTGTCTTTTTCCCGTTGGACATTCTTTTCTGCTTTGTCGAAGATTAGTTGACCATAGAGTTGAGAGTCTATTTCCGGGCTCTCTATTCTGCTCCATTGATCTACGTGTCTATTTTGTGCCAGTGCCATACTGTCTTGATGAAAACAGCTTTGTAATAAAGCTTGAAGTCTGGAATTTTGATGTATTCAACTTTGGGTTTCCCTTTCAACATTCCTTTGGCTATTCAGGATCTTCTCTGGTTCCATATAAATTTTAGGATTATTTGTTCCATTTCTTTGAAAAAAATGTATTTTGATAAGGATGGCATTAAACATGTAGACTGCTTTAGGTAGCATAGACATTTTTACAATATTTGTTCTTCCAATCCATGAGCATAGAACATTTTTCCATTTCTTTGTGTCTTCCTCAATTTCTTTCATGAGTACTTTATAGTTTTCTGAGTACAGATTCTTTACATCTTTGGTTAGGTTTATTCCTAGGTATCTTATGGTTTTGGGTGCAATTGTAAATGGAATTGACTCCTTAATTTCTCTTTCTTCTGTCTTGTTGTTGGTGCATAGAAATGCAACTGATTTCTGTGCATTGATTTTATATCCTGACACTTTACTGAATTCCTGTATGAGTTCTAGCAAATTGGAGTGGAGTCTTTTGCATTTTCCACATAAAGTATCATATCATCTGAGAAGAGTCAGAGTTTGATTTCTTCTTTGCCAATTTGGATGCCTTTAATTTCTTTTTATTGTCTGATTGCTGAGGCTAGGACTTCTAGTGCTATGTTGAATAGCAATGGTGATTAATGGATATCCCTGCTGTGTTTCTGACCTTAGCAGAAAAGCTCTCAGTTTTTCTCCACTGAGAATGATATTTGCGGTGGGTTTTTCATAGATGGCTTTGATGATATTGACGTATTTACCCTCTATCCCTACACTTTAAAGAGTTTTGATCAAGAAAGGATACTGTACTTTGTCAAATGCGTTTTCACCATCTATTGAGAGTATCATGTGGTTCTTGTTCTTTCTTTTATTAATGTATTGTGTCAATTTGTGGATGTTGAGCCACCTTGCAGCCCTGGAATAAATCCCACTTGGTCGTGGTGAATAATCCTTTTAATGTACTGTTGGATCCTATTGGCTAGTATTTTGGTGGGAATTTTCCCATCTGTGTTCATCAAGGATATTTGGTCTGTAATTCCCTTTTTAAATGGGATCTTTGTCTGGTTTTGGGATCAAGGTAATGCTGGCCTCATAAAATGAGTTCGGAAGTTTTCCTTGTATTTCTATTTTTTGGGACAGTTTCAGAAGAATAGGTATTAATTCTTCTTTAAATGTTTGGTAGAATTCCCCTGGGAAACTGTCTGGCCCTCGGCTCTTTTTTGTTGGGAGATTTTTGATGACTGTTTCAATCTCTTTACTGGTTATGGGTCTGTTCAGGTTTTCTTTTTCTTCCTGGTTCAGTTTTGGTAGTTTATAGGTCTCTAGGAATGCATCCATTTCTTCCAGATTGTCAAATTTGCTAGCGTATAGTTGCTCATAATATGTTCTTATAATTGTATTTCTTTGATGGTGGTTGAGATCTATCCTCTTCCATTCATGATGTTATTAATTTGGGTCCTTTCTCTTTTCTTTTTGTTAAGCCTGGCCAGGGGCTTTTCAATCTTATTAATTCTTTCAAAGAACCAGCTCCTAGTTTCGTTGGTTTGTACTGTTTTGTTGTTGTTGTTGTTGTTGTTGTTGTTTGGTTTTGGTTTCTATTTTATTGATTTCTGCTCTGATCTTTGTGATTTCTCTTCTCCTGCTGGGTTTAGGCTTTCTTTGCTGTTCTTTCTCCAGATCCTTTAGGTGTAGGGTTAGGTTGTGTACTTGAGACTTTTCTTGTTTCTTGAGAAAATTTTGTATTGCTATATACTTTTCTCTCAGGACCACCTTTGCTGTGTCCCACAGATTTTGAACCGTTGCATTTTCATTATCATTTGTTTCCATGAATTTTTTCAATTCTTCTTTAATTTTCTGGTTGACCCATTCATTCTTTAGTAGGATGCTCTTTAGCCTCCATTTATTTGAGTTCTTTCCAACTTTCCTGTTGTGATTGAGTTCTAGCTTCAGAGCATTGTGGTCTGAAAATATGCAGGGAATGATCCCAATCTTTTGGTACTGGTTGAGACCTGATTTGTGACCCAGGATGTGATCTGTTCTGGAGAATGTTCCATGTGCACTAGAGAAGAATGTATATTCTGTTGCCTTGGGATGGAATGTTTTGAATAGATGGAATGTTTTGAATGTTCTGTGATGTCCATCTGGTCCAGTGTGTCATTTAAGGCCTTTATTTCCATGTTGATCTTTTGGTTAGATGATCTGTCCATTTCAGTGAGGGGAGTGTTAAAGTCCCCTACTATTATTGTATTATTGTTGATGTGTTTCTTTGATTTTGTTGTTAATTGGTTTATATAGTTGGCTGCTCCCACGATAGGGGCATAGATATTTAAAATTGTTAGATCTTGTTGGAAAAACCCTCTGAGTATGATATAGTGTCCTTCCTCATCTCTTATTATCGTCTTTGGCTTAAAATCTAATTTACCTGATGTAAGAATTGCTACGCCGGCTTTCTTTTGATGTCCATTAGCATGGTAAATTGTTTTCTACCTCCTCACTTTAAATCTGAAGGTGGCTTTGGGTCTAAAATGAGTTTCTTGTAGACAGCATACTGATAGGTTTTGTTTTTTTATCCATTCTGAACCCTGTGTCTTTTGATTGAGGCATTTAGCCCATTTGCATTCAGGATAACTATTAAAAGATATGAATTTAGTGCCCTTGAATTGCCTGTAAGGTGACTGTTACTGTATATTGTCTCTGTTCCTTTCTGGTCTACTACTTTTAGGCTCTCTCTTTGCTTAGAGGACCACTTTCAATATTTCCTGTAGAGCTGGTTTGGTGTTTACAAATTCTTTTCGTTTTTGTTTGTCCTGGAAACTTTTTATTTATCCTTCTATTTTCAATGATAGCCTAGCTGTATATTGCATTCTAGGCTGTATGTTTTTCTCATTAGTGCTTGAATATATCATGCCAATTCTTTCTGGCCTGCCTGGTCTCTGTGGATAAGTCTGTTGCCAATCTAATATTTCTACCATTGTATGTTACAGACTTCTTGTCCCAAACTGCTTTCAGGATTTTCTTTGTCACTAAGACTTGTAAGTTTTACTATTAGATGATGGGGGTGTGGACCTATTTTTATTGATTTTGAGGGGGGTTCTCTGCACCTCCTGGATTTTGATGCTTGTTCCCTTTGCCATATTAGGGAAATTCTCTACTGTAGTTTGCTCCAATATACCTTCTGTCTCCTTCTCTCTTTTTTCTTCTTCTGGAATCCCAATTATTCTAATATTGTTTCATCTTATGGTAATACTTATCTCTTATATTCTCCCCTTGTGGTCTAGTAGTTTTTTGTCTCTCTTGTGCTCAACTTCTTTATTTTTCATCATCTGGTCTTCTATATCACTAATTCTCTCTTCTGCCTCATTTATCCTAGCAGTCAGAGGCTCCATTTTTGATTGCACCTTATTAATAGCTTTTTTAAAATTTCAGCTTGGTTAGATTTTAGTTCTTTTATTTCTCCAGAAAGGGCTTTTATTTATCCAGACAAGATTTCTCTGATATCTTCCATGCTTTTTCGAGCTCAGCTAGCACCTCGAGAATCGTCATTTTGAACTCTAGATCTGACATATTACCAATGTCTGTATTGATTAGGTCCCTAGCCTTTGGTACTGCCTCTTGTTCTTTTTTTTTTTTTTTTTTTTTTTTTTTTTTTTTTTTTTTTTTTTTTTTTTTTTTTTTTTTTTTTTTTTTTTTTTTTTTTTTTTTTTTTTTTTTTTTTTGTGGTGAGTTTTTCCACTTTGTCATTTTATCCAGAGAATATATGAATTAGAGTATAAAATACTCTCTGTCCCTAGATAGTCCCTAGAAAAATGTACGCTAACCAAATCAGAATCAGAAGTGATCCTAAATTGGTGGGAGAAGAAAGGGGGTAAAAGAAAAAAAAAACCAAAAAACCAACAAAACCTCTCTCTCTCTCTCTCTCTCTATATATATATATATATATATGGGTGAATAGAACTGAGCCACCAACTTGATTTTGGTCTCTTAGAAGTAACTACTTCCCAGAATTTAACAGAAAGAAAAACTTATATATACAAAAATAAGGGTAAACACGGTGAAGGGATGGAATATAACTGTAAAGATGAAAATTTTAAAAAATTCTAAAAAAGGAATTGATAAGTTGTTTGGAAAAAGAAAAAAAAAAAAAAAGTGGAGAGACTGTGCTCAGGCTGGAGAGTAGAACAAAGCCCCGTGCTAGAATTAGAGTATATTTTGATCTATTAGAAGAAATTGTATCCCCAAATTTTTTATTTTATTTATTTATTTATTTAAAAAAAATTTTAAAAAGATTATTTATTTATTTATTTGACAGACAGAGATCACAAGTAGGCTAAGAGACAGGCAGAGAGACAGGGGAAGCAGGCTCCCCACTGAGCAGAGAGCCTGACATGGGGCTCAGTCCCAGGACCCTGGAATCATAACCTAAGCCGAAGGCAGAGGCTTTAACCCACTGAACCACCCAGGCGCCCCTCCCAAAATTTTTTAGGAAAAAAAAAAACCTTCTATGTATATGAAACATAAAGTTAGATAAAATGAACGATAAAATATGACTATAATAATGAAGGCTTAAAAGATTTTTTTGGGAAAGATACTGTTAAGATAAACTAGATTTTAAAAAAGTTAAAAAAGAATGGGACGCCTGGGTGGCTCAGTTGGTTAAGAAGCTGCCTTCGGCTCAGGTCATAATCCCAGTGTCCTGGGACTGAGTCCCGCATCGGGCTCCTTGCTCGGCGGGGAGCCTGCTTCTCCCTCTGACTCGGCCTGCCACTCTGTCTGCCTGTGCTCGCTCTCTCTCTCTCTGACAAATAAATAAATAAAATCTTAAAAAAAAAAAGTTAAAAAAGGAAAGAGGAAAAGTTAAAAAAATTAGAATAAGAAAAACAGTAAAATTTTTAAAAATTAACTAACTTTGCAAGACCAAAGATTCATGGGGAGAAAGCCATGAAATTCTATGTTTGCTTTCCCCCTAGCTCTGGAATTCCACTGTTCTCCTTGATCAGTGAGCTTGGTCTTGGCTGGATGTTCTTGATGATCTTCTGGGGGAGAGCCCTGTTGTACTCATTCTCAAATGACTTTGCCTGAGGTGGAATTGCATCATCCTTGCCAGAGGCCGGGTTAAGTAATCTGCTCAGGTTCGCTCTCGGGAGCTTTTGTTCGGTGAACACTTTCTGTAGAGCTCTGGAGAATGGGAATGAAAATGGCAGCCTCCCAATCTCTGGCCCGGAGGAGCTGAGAGCTTGGGGCCCCACTCCTCAGTGCACCCTCGGGGAAAGGCGCTCAATCACTCCTGTCTCCCTGGTCTCTGGTCGTGCTCCGAGCTCACCTGGCCTGTGACCAAGTGTTTCTATCTCTGGCACACAGCCCCATTGGAGTCTCCAAACCCAGCAGATCCCTGCTGTGCTGCTCTTCCATCAGAGAAGGTGGATTTCCCTGATCTGCCACTTGTTGGGTCCCTCCTCAAAGAGAAGTTGTCCGACTGTGCCATGGATCACAGTTTAAGCTAATCCTAGCTCTGTCTCTGTAGCTGGCTTCCCCACTCTGATACTTGTGAGCTCTGCTACACTCAGATACCCCTGATCTTTCTGTGACCCCGTGTGACCTGAGGCCACACTGTCTCCCCGAGGGCTCCACCCCCACTTAGACTCTAGAGCGATGTCCCTCAGTGGAGCAGACTTCTAAAAGTTTGGATTTTGTGCTCCACTTCTCCACCACTTGCTGGGGGCCAGGCCCTCCCCCCCTCCCCATGGTCTATATTCCCATTGCTTCAGATTCACTACTCTGCACGTCCTACCTTTCAGAAAGTGGTTGATTTTTTGTTTCTAGAATTGCTGCTCTTCTTCTCTTCCATCTCCTGTTGGGTTTGTAGGTGTTCAGAATGATTTGATAACTATCTATCTGAACTCCTGTGACCTGATGTCATCTCAGTCTGCTATTCCTCCACCATCTTGACTCTCATGTATCATTTTAAAATTGTCTTTTGGTTTAACCATCTATCTTTTTTCAGTTAACCAACAAATTTGTTGGTTCAATCCTGTTATACTGGATGAGAGTGTCATGTATGACTTGTGATAATGAAGCCTCACATTGCCTGCTGTCATTCCAGCTGTCCTCTCTCACCTAGCTGTAAGGTGGATACACCTAAAGCCACAGAATGCTTTCCTCCCCATACTCTAGTTGCTGCACCCACCTTTCAGGTCTTTTCTGCTCAACATTCTGTAGGAAAGTGTAAAAGATGAGGAGGAGGCTCTCTCCTGGCTCTGGATCTGACTTATTCCTTTCATCAGCTATTACGCTGGTTGCCCTACCCTCTCTGAATTCCTGAAGTCCAGGAATTGGCTTGCTTTAGTCCCAGAAACCCAGTTTGCCTTTCATAACATTAGCACTCACTTCTTTAAGCTGTTGACTTGCTTTGGTAGCTGGCAGCTCAGAATTTCTTTTTTGTTCTCACCTCCTGGCTCATGGGTCTCTTGCCTGTATTTACTCATACTTTCTTTCCATGCTTCCTCTCTCCTTGAGTTGCGCTTCTGCTTCATGGTCCCTTATCTTGGTCTTCAGCTGGGACTTTGATGCTTTAGCTTACATCTTCTAGGGATCAATCCCCTAACTGGATAATGAAACGATTTTGCTCTTTTAACTATGTTTTCCAACAGCAACAGAACACTGGAATGTAACAGTGAAGGCAGCTATGCTTTGCATGAAATGCTTTCAGTTCTGTTCCTTATGTTATTTTGAACCAAATCTAGGAGCAAAGAAGAAACTGGATAGACTAATCTTTTATAATGCTGTAGCTTGTTCACAGGCATCTGTAGCTCCCACCTACCACAAATTAGCTCTGCATATTATATACCTTCATCATGGTCTTGGATTTTAGAAACCAAGGCTAGGATTCATTCCAACGATGAAAGACTGGCAGATTTTGCCAATAAACAGATAAAGAGGAGTAAGGTGGGGTGGTAGTGAATTGTTGTCCATATTATAAAGATGTACTATATTCTTGGGCTATGGTAGAGAGTAAAGTCAATGAAGTTTTTATGACTATAAAAGCTGAAAAGGAATAAGAAACCTTGTACTTTCAAGCACAAGAAATACTTGTGCTTAGTATACTTTCTAGGAATTAAGTTTGTTTGAAACTTAAAGTTTAAAGAAGGACCTAGAGTAGCTTAAAACATATTTTAGATTTAATATTCCTATAGGAACTAAATGAGAATGAGAACATGCAACACGGCATAGTGCTGGTCCTCAAGGCACTTCCCTCTAATGTTCTTGTCTCCTGCTACATCAGGGTAGTTCAGTGATGCCACAAATAATCTGTATGAATAAGTACACAAAGGACAATATGCCTATATCAATTATTAACCCAAGTTGAATCACCAGTCTAACCATTTATATCCAAATAGATGAATAGATGTGTAGCTATTATTATATGGCTTTAAAGCTCATTCAGTATTGAGGATTCTACTCCCCCTGTTTGGAATTAATTAGTTAGCTATAGATACCACATGTGTTGAAATTATTAATAAATGTGACTCAATCCTAACTAAAATATATTCTATATCAAACCACCTCTAGTATATGTCAGTTCCTGAAATCAGTTCCTGGTGAGCAAGGCAAAAGCTTAGGAATATGGTTCAGTGGTACAGAAAAGAAACACAGAGATACTGCTCCCTATGCTAAAAAACAAGCCAGCCAACCCAGAGCATAGGTACAGGACTAATTTCCACAATAGAAAAAGACTGTCTTTAGGTAATGTAATACTGGAAGTGTAGGCTTCTCATTTTTTTTAAAAGATTGTATTTATTTGCCAGAGAGAGAGAGAGAGAGAGAGAGCACAAGCAGGGGGAGCAGCAGACAGAGGGAGAAGCAAGGAGCCCAATATAGGACTGAGCAAGGAGCCTGATACAGGACTATATCCCAGGACACTGGGATCATGACTGGAGCTGAAGGCAGATGCTTAACCAACTGAGCCACCCAGGCATCCCTAGGTTGTTCAGCAACGTGCACTAGCTGACTAGTGTAAATTGTGCTTCCAAATGGCCTTAGCAGAAGGGCACCATCCTCTGCCACTCAGCCGATAGTTACAGGTAAAAAGTTTACAAACACTAAAGAATCCCACTGGTGTTAGTAGGCTCTTTTTGGCCAATTCTACTTGATATAAGGAGGAGTGATAATTCAAACAGAAGGGTTTAAATAAATTTGCACAGTATTTACTATCAAATGTCAAGTAGCAGTAATTTGGATTACATTCCTTTTTAGATACATTGATTGCTAAAATTATACAAATAGTTTAAAGCACACATCAGATTGCTTCATTGATGTATATGCAAAACTTTGCACATAAAAATTTCCTCCACTTAATAAGCCACATTGCAAAATCAATTTGGAACCTGTTTGCTATGCTAAAAATATAAGATAAAAACACAATTCCAAAGATCTCAGCAGAGTGTGGATTTTTTTTGACAGAAAAAAACATACAATACTATTGAGGCATATCTGAGGCTTCTCATGAGGTCTGTTTTCAGCTTCCTACTTCTTGTCCTAAACAGGATATTGTTCTGAAACTTCTGAAGAAGGGTTCTCTGGGTTATATTAACAGCAGGAAAAGTGCACTAACACCTGTGAAGTTACATTTATATAATCATGTATAAGGCAGTGATTCACCTCTGAGCAAGTACTCTGGATCTTTTATTATATAGCATTTTTGATACTGAGCTGCTGTGCACCTGTGCCATAGCCTTGCCTCATCTTTGGATAATTAGAACCAAGTTATCTACTCTTACTGAACCTCTTTACTCCTACCACATTATTATCTCTTTGAGCTGCACATGTGTAACTGGTGTACTGAATGAGCTAGGTACAGGACACTGAGATACTTGAGGAAAGAAAAAAAAAGATTTTAATTGTTCCCTTTGAAACTTGTTCTCTGATTCTATTCTTTCATGCTCCGAGATTGAAAAACAAACAAACAAACAAAAACAACAACAAACAAAAAAAACAAACCCAAGGCAAGTCCTAGAGTTTTGGGGACTCTGAAACAAAGAACAGACTCATTTTATTTTATTTATTTATTTTTTTAATTTTTAAAAAATTTACTTATTTGTCAGAGAGAGAAAGGGAGAGCGAGCGAGCACAGGCAGACAGAGTGGCAGGCAGAGGCAGAGGGAGAAGCAGGCTGGGATCATGACCTGAGCCGAAGGCAGCTGCTTAACCTGCTTAACCAACTGAGCCACCCAGGCGTCCCAAGAACAGACTCATTTTAGAAAATAAGATGTCCAGTTGAGTGTGATAGTCAAAACTTCAAACTTCATTTGACTGCTATCTTTTCTCCTCCCTTCAGTTGGGCCTGATTCAGGCTGGTAGCTTGTAATGGGGGAGGCCATGTGATTGACCTCTCTCTGCACACCATTCTTCCCTTTCTCAGTTGTGAAATGAGGCTTCTGAATATTTTGGGTTTGAACCAAAGGAGGAGAGGGAATTCACAAGAGGAATGGTTTATACATTCTAGGTGAGGTTACAAGATTATAAGGTTCTAATGACCTTGTTCTTTCTGGATGTGTTGGAGACACTTTAGCTAGCTCTTTTTCCAGTGGTGTGTGTGTGTGTGTGTGTGTGTGTGTGTGTGTCCAGAGTGGGTACACGGCATCATCTTTAAACTTATCCCAGGGCCTGTGTCCTGGGCTGTTTGTGGTAAGCACCTCCTTAGAGTGGAGACTCCGTAAGCCCAATGAAACAGGATACCCACCCTTCCAGACCCCTTCTCTGTATTAGGACCCTGGAATACCTTTCCAAGTGGCTCTGACCCTGCTTTCCAGTCCCTGCTCATGCCTCTTTGCCAAGATGATTTTCCAGGAATAGGCCACACCCACTGTGTGCACTCCTACCCACAAGGGATGGCCAATGGTGACGTTTTGCTGCTGGTGGTAAGTGGGCAGAGGTTGGTGGTTTGGGTTTGGGTTTTCATATGCAAGCACAGGAATCTCCTTGCACTGGAAAGAGGAGTCAGAGTGAGAAATTCAGACTGTAGACTGAGGGATGGGAACTCTCTCCCCCACACGTGACCCTGCTGCCCTGTTCTGCTATGGAACTCTGAGGAGTCTGAAAATTGTTAATTGGAACCTGGTCTTCTTGATCATTCTGAAATTATATTTTTAAAGTAGGAAGATGAAACATTTCATTCAATAACTTATTAACTTCATTTATAGTTTTAAGTATTTAGGTAATCATAGGTGGGTCTCTAATTGTATTTTTGCCCTAAGTCCCTCAAATGTGTATATGTGTGTGATTTATTTCTTAGGGGAAAGAAAAAAAAGATTTTAATTGTTCTCTTTAAAACTTGGTCTGTGATTCTATTCTTCCATGCTCCTAGATTAAAAAAAAAAAAAATAAAATAACACACACACACACACACACACAAAAACCCAAGTCAAGTTCTAGAATTTTGGGGACTCTGAAACAAAGAACAGACTCATTTTAGAAAATAAGATGTCCAGTTGAGTGTGATAGTCAAAACTATCACACTATAATTAATAGTCTATATAATTATATATAATTATATAGTCTATATAATATATATAGTTGCTATAATTATATAATCACAAACTATAATTAATAGTCACTATTAATTATAGTGACATTGCTATAGTTGATGTTTATTTTATATATCATATCTAACTCAACCACTGAATTTCTTATAGATCATCCCAAACAAATGATTTCTGTTGCATTCCTCACCCTTTTAGGCTGAGGGAGGTACTTTTTAAAGGACCCTTTGGACATGAAAAATCTTAGGCATCCTTTCCCTATCATCAAAAGAAGTGAGCATCACTCCCATCGGAGGTTTCTTTCTCCTTGGTGCTAAGAGGTGGTTCTAGCTACAACCTCTCAGTTTCCTACTGGAGTCTGTCTCCATCTTCTTAAGTGCCAGGGAACATGAGAAAAGTTCTCCCTGTAGTGCTCTCAAAACCCACTTTCACTTGGCCTGAAAAAATGGGGACAGATCTTTCTCTCTCTTTTTTAAATAAAATAAATATTTTATTTATTTCAGAGAGAGAGTGTGTGTGAGTGCAAGTAGGGAGAGCAGCAGGAAGAGCAAGAGGGAGAGGGAGAAGCAGGCTCCATGCTGAGCCAGAGTCTGACATAGGGGTCCATCCCTGGGACCCTGGGACCATGACCTAAGCTTAAGGCAGAAGCTTCAGGAAAGATCTCTCTTGCACGCTTAATGGGAATGTGAGGTTCTGTGCAGTCCGCTGACATCCCTCCAGTATGTCTTCTTCCTTGGCATTTCCAATATCATCCCCATTAGGCTTCAGGTGGGTGAACATTAATGCTGGCAGACCTGGGCTCCCACTGTCTTAGCTTGCTCAGCAGAGATAATATAGGGTGCCTCTTCCAGGAGTCTTTGACAGACATTGTATTTATGGACCTTTGAGGTCTCCCCCAAAATTCCTCAGCATGAGGAAAAGCCAAATTTAACAACCTGTTACATTTGCATTTGAGATCCCATGTCCTTATTTCTCCCACTATGGGCAGGACAGGGACAGGACTAACAGAAAGAACCTCAAATGTGTGTAAGAAAAACAAACGTTTAGATCCCCAAACAAAGGGAGAAAAAAAGATAAGTTGCTGAAATCCAGCAAGTAATGTAGACTTACAAGCAGAAAAGGAAAGGGACCAATTTAAGAATCAGGTTAGAATGTTAAAAGTCAGCTAAGCTGACCTCAGAGGACTAAGGGCACATCAGAGGAGACCTGAGCACTAGATGTAGTTTCCACAACTACCAAGAAAGATGCAGTGGAATTGATGTCCTGGAATCATGGAAAATTCAAGAGCTGTGGATTTTGAGATTTTTGTGCAATCCATACCAGGAAACCTACTGGTTCATAGTCACCCTCAAAGGCACCGTCTTCAAAAGCATCAGGAGGAGCTTCAGTGTGGGAGACTGCCAGGGCTGATCATCCTGCTGAGACAGGTGTGCTGATGAGGGAGTAACTGCTCCAAGAAGCAGGTTTTGAAGGCCTCAGACATGAAAGAGCGAGAGGTGCTGGTGGCAGCCCCTGTGACTCGGGGAAAGTGTCTTGAGATCCTGCCACAGATGAGAAAATGCAGAGACAGAGGCAGGAGACAAGACCATGGAGAAGGCAAGGCTCTTACAGTGCATGGTGCTCTGATTTTGAAGGCAGAGAGGCAGGGTCTCTAGAGCCCATTTCTAGACAGATCTCATGCTCAGTGCAGCATTGTGTACCAGGAAGGAAGGGCTTCAAAGGAAATGGAAATTAAGAGTTTTTAAATGTATGAGATGGTGAATAAGACCGCCTCAAGTAAGATGTGATAGCTGAGGAGGTCACCTCAGAGCAATTTTCTAAATTTTCAAGCAGCAAGAATATTTCAAGTGCCACTCTACAGGAGAAGGAAAGGAACTGGTGGAATTCCACCAACTCTCCAACCAGCCATGGGTCATACCCACAGAGACCATCAGCAACCCACTGAGGTGAGATTTCTCCTGACCCAGCTGGGTTCACAGGTCCTGGAGTTCGGATAACTGGCAGAGATGTGTCATATCCTCTGAGCCTAGAAACACTCCTCTAATGTTTACTCTGATGACCTCCCTCCCCCTTCATTCTATTCCAGTCTTTGCTTCACAGTAACTACCTCTAGACAGTGTTGCAGGAGCTCCATGCATTCTAAGAGAAAGCCCAGGTTCCACTGTCAAAGGAACTCCATTTCTACACATGCAAGCCTTACTAAGAGAAACTCTTGGCTGAAAGTGAGCTGAATAAGACATTTTGGACAGAAGACTTTGGGGCTTCTATTTCTTTGGTCTTTAACTCACATGGGTCTATAATTTTGGACTTTAATTTTCATCTAAAAATTTAGTAATAGAAGGGTTTATATCGTTTGAATTCGAGGCATATTTTATACTGTTGATTTTTTTCCATGTCCTATAGGTTTTTTAAAACTTCCATTGTGCTATTTGGACAGTATGACTGGGCATAATTTGAGATGGGAAATAGAATGGAGGGTTAATTTCTAGCTTCAGGTAAAATATAGTCATGGAGTTAATTTAAAGGTCTCAACACATTTAAGGGCTCTCTGGGGACACAAACTGGAAATGCCACCATTTTCCAAGAAGAATAAACAGAGGAGCAATTCTAGGGGGAAGAAGGAGGCAAGGCTTCCTTGAGAAAATACTCTTCTCCTCCTTCAGGGATCCGCCACAACCCTGGTTGGCCACAATTGGGCTGGTAAGCCAGATGGCTCCAGAGAACAAACAGAAACTGTAAGGGAGGGACCAGTTTCTCCTTTTTCCCATGCTCCCCTTGGCCTATAAAATGGGAACTTTCACCCTGTAGGAAATATGAGGGAGTAGTTTCTGTCCCCCTTTGCATCCTTTTTGACTGCTCTCTCCTTAGAGAGACACTCTCTCCCTGTTCTGTAAGGGAAGCCTGTGCAGGGTGGGCTGCCTTTACTCAGCCACTCAAACTTAGAGAGATTAGATTCATTTTTAGGTGAAAGAGAAAGCTGATTTAGGCTATAGGTCAAAGGCATGCTCTTCAAAATAATTTTACCAGAAAAAATATAATATTTTGATGTTCATTTGATACTCTGTTTATTTCTTATTTTGTTCAGAAACTGTAGGGATGAGATTATCACTCTGAAAACCCCCAATTCTCCTGACCCTTGTCAAAGGCTGGAACTGTAGACACAACTTCTTGGTCACAGATACAGCCTGCCCACTTCTTGGTCGATCCCGGTCCTCAGCCCCTGTACTTCTTGGAGGCAGAATGACATGAAACACATGGGATGGGGACCTGTAGGAAGAATACCAAAGGATCAGTTGACAATTATAATCTTGTGAGTATTTCTCCAGGAAAGAGGATGCTCAGACTCTACATGACTGGTTACATTTACTGGCACAAAAATACAAGAGAAAACTTCTGAGGAAAATAAGAATTTAATATAAATACCCTTCAAAAGCAAAAACAACAACAAAAAACCTCCAACAAACTCTGTTTGTTTTATCTGTGCTCACTAAACCATCTTGCTTTTGTTCTTAGTGGTCTAGTCCCTGGAATTTATTGCTATCTTTTTTTCCTAGGCTTTTAGCTTCATCCTATTCAGGGGATTACTCTCACTTCCACCCATGGGGACTGGTTTTTGCTATTAAAATGGACTGGCAACTATTTAACTGGGGAAAATATTTTAACTCATCTCCTGCCTAGACTCATGGCTTCGATTGTCACACTGATGCTAGTACTCCTGCCAAGGTTTTCTCTTTTGCATAAGCTGTAAATAATTTTGTCTGGTTAGCTGCCCTGGGTTCTTGATCTGTTGGGTGCTGATCTGCAAGTACTGCTCTGCCCTTTAGTTTAGTCTGATAACTGGGATTCACGACCTAATGTTTGCTTTGGATCTCATGCTGGAGTGTGCATATGTGTGTCTTTGGGTACTAAGTTATTAAGTTTGGGTGGGTCTCTCAATGGAATTTCTTGATAGCTACTGGGAAACAGTAGCTATGAGTTTTGGTTCCTTTAGACGTTCCCAGATTGCAGGCAATGCATATTATTGGTTAAATTCAGAATCTTACTCCTTTATGGTCAGGTGGGCTAGAAAGTAGGATTGACATTCTTCAAATTTGGAGATCTTAATGAGGATCCCACTTCAATAAGTGAGCCCAGGTAATTCACATGTATAAGATAGTAGTTTTGCTTTGCTCAAGCACAGTCAAAAATTAATGATGCAAGCAACAAAGTTCTATTCCTAAGGATCTACATAGTTATAATAGTTATAATTTTAGCCTAGACATTTTTTGAGGTGGGTGTTGGAAAAAAGTTAATTCAACCATAAAAACTAATTCAGTAAACATCTATGAAATATGTAGATTTAAGCACAATTTCTTGGTGAACTTTCCAAAGAAAACAGACTGCAAATGTATCCCAACAGTCCCAGTGATTTTACCTGTTCCTAAAGGGCTGTAGATATAAACCAATAAAATTTTGGGTGAGTCCATTTAAAAATGAAAAAATTGGATTTTGAATAATTAACATATCACCAGTCTTTCTGGTAGTAATTAGACAATGGCACATTTTCTTACCATATTTTACTTTCAACTTGTAATTGATTCCATTAATACTGTTTTTACTGAATTATTTAGTCAAACTATTTCTAACAGCACTGTTCCTTCTATATAGCTTAAAATATTGTGGAAATTTCATCTCCCCATTTCTGTACCTTTCATGTATGAGTTATTCTCTTTGAGACACTGTGAATCCTTTTTATCAGGAAGGTAAAACTTTTCTAGAGGTTCCATAGAAGACTTTTGCTTATGTACATTAGCCAGAACTGTCTCGTACAACCATCACCAGCTGTGATGATTGGCAAAGAGAACATCTAGCTTTTCCAGCATCTAGAATGGAAGGCACATCAGGTAGAATAGGAATGGGTGTTTAGTTACCAACAGACAAGGTTTTCTATAACAGTGCTTTATGCCATGATAAGGAATGTGGTGGTAGAAGTAGGTTTTAGGCATTCATTCCCTTATACCTAAATTTAGATATTTGTGTTAGCAAATGGATAGGGAGCACATAAGGAACTCATTTAACAGAGTTAAAATGAAGACAAGAGGAGGTTCAAGGCAACAGTTATAATATAGAAAGTCCTCAGTCTTCTTTTAGTGTAGCAGGTTGCTGTGTACTTCTTGATAGCAGGTCAATATATCTTTCCGAAGAACTATTCCATCTGGAGGCATTGCTATGGTCCTTTCCTGAAAATTAAGAAGAAAGTCTTCAAATTTGGTATCCTACCTCTGAATGAGGTTTTCAATAGAAAATATTTTGGAAAACAAAAACATACCATAAGAAAAAGAAAAAGTGGTAGAATTGTTATGTAATAGAAGATGTAAAATAGTCTCATCTTTCTCTTTCATTTTTTATTAGAGAATATAAAATGTTTATTAATCAAACAAATTATTTTTTGTGATATATATTGCATAAGAAGCATATTGGGAAAGAAAAATAGTTATATTTTCATCATTTGAAAAAACTGTTTTTACCTCAGAAAGACATCAGGTAGAATGTTTTCAGTAGCAAATAACAAATGCATCATCTCTAATGACTTAAAAAAAGTAGGCACATATAAAGTGCCTATATGGGTGGACTGGAGGAGTCACTTCAGGTACCTCCACTTTCCTCTGAGAGACTCTTGGCTCTACCCTCTTGTGTGTTGCTACCATCTGTAGGCTGTTACCAAAATTATCACAGTTCAGGGCATCACATATAAAACAAATTTCCAGAGACGAGCTGATTCTCAAGAGCAGAGAATTCTCAATTGTGGCTTCATTACAATCACCTGGGGACTTGTTAGAAATGAAATTCTCTGGCCCCACTCCAGAGCTGTCAAAATTGGAAGGGAGGGGATACAAAAAAGGGAGGAAGATAGGGAGGGAGCTAAGCATTGGTGCCTCAAAAGCTTCCTCAGGCTAAGAATCTTTGGCTTCACCTAATTGTGACTCATCCTCTGGACTGGGTATAGCCGGGGCCCAGACTTCCCAGAACACATGGTCTTGAGAAGATGGTGGCTATCTGCATGGAACTATGGTGTTGTTGGGCATGATGACGGCGGTTAGGAAGTCTACCAAGAGTACCTTCCTCACATGTCCCATGGTTATAATCTCAGCACAGATCCAAATTTATACTCCTCTCCTCTCTTAATGTTATAATGTATTTTCATATTGTTATATAGTTTTATTTCATAATTATCGCCTTAATGTCTACACAATGAGTTGAGTCATTTTGAAGTTGAAGTGTATGTAATTTTCACAAACTTAAGAAGTGTTCATAAAGACTATGAAGAGCTGGTGTTATATAAGCTTAAAATTACCATAGAAACAGACTCTGCAAAGCTATGCTATCGGAGGCAGAGCGGACGTGTGTGTGATGAAGTGTCAAACACGAGGAAAACATAGCTTTTGGAAGCTGTGCTCAGTGTTTCTTTACCTTCCCTGATGACAGAACTTGTATGGAGATAATTCCAAGTAAAAAAAAAATTGTGAAAAAGATTTTCTCAGCTGTACTCTATAATTAGTAGAATACTAGTTCCTCTAGGTATGAGATGGAAACACCATGATTCATGTTGGATAGCTAAATATTTAGGAGCTCAATGCCAGATATTTCCTAACTCTCTCCTGACAATGATCACGGAAAGTGGGAAGAAAACTAATTGACAAATCAAACAATGGGCACCTATTAGGCATCTATAAGACATACCTACAAGGCAGTATTGCTAGGGATTATGCAAGAGAAGAATGAAGAGTGAAATGTGATCCCTGCTCTTGAAGCACTTATATTATTGCTGGGAGATGAGTCAATGCACATAAAAAGGCAGCTAATTCAAGGAACCAAACAAATAATTAAAAGAGACTGTGCATTTATCAAGTGGCTATTATAAACAATGAGATTAATAGGTGTTTAGTGGAAGGTTTTGGATTAAGGTAAGACAAAATCTTAGAGCAGTGATTGAAGCAGGATTCCAAAAGATGGACAGCATTTAGTTCTACAGAGGAGGATCACAGGGCAGCAGTCTAGTTAGGTGGGGGAAAGGCCCTTTCAGAGGGTACAGCCTATTGAAGGTAAGGGATTAAACCAGTCTAGTTTGATACTTTGTATAGAATGAGATTAGGAATATGGGTGTGGACTAGAGGTGTTTGTGAGCCATGTTTTGGTTTTAAGATTTCCTGTGCCTCAGTTTTCCTCATCTATAAAATAGGACTAATAATATATACCTTAAAAGGTTTTCATGAGGACTAAATGAATAATACAAGTGCATGGCACCCAGTAATTGCTCAGTAAATTATTTGTATTTTAAGTAACATTAACATTATTGTCTTACTAGCAATTGTAGACCCTCAAAGGGTATTAAACAGAAGATATGAATGATCCAATTTGCATTTTAAAAAAATTTCCCTGGCTGTCGTGTAGAGAATGGATTGAAGTCAGAGGAAAGAATGGGCAGAATAGTGAAATTATGAGGAAGTTGTGATAATCTGGCTGACAGAGGGTGGACACCTGGGTTAGCCTGTGGAAATGCCCTGGGTTGGCATCTGTGGTAGTTGACTGGATATTTCTTCCAACTATCAAACTAGTAATTATTGAGCTCTTACCACGTGCCAGGTGCTGTCTCAGTGCAGGGATACACCGGTAAGCAAGAAAGGCAAGGCTCTTTTTCATTTAGAGCTTAGATTGCAGGGGGCGGGGAGATAGATAAACCACATGCAGACTAATAGGCGAAAGACCTGTCAATTGGGATACATTTTATGAAGGTAAGAAACAAAGGAGGGGCTAAGAAAATAAGTCAGAGGTAAAGGTAAGGTTAGTTGTTTTGTTTGTTTGTTTGTTTTCCATCCTATTTTATTTTATTTCTTTTCAGTGTTCCAAGATTCATTGTTTATGCACCACACCCAGTGCCCCATGCAATATGTGCCCTCCTTAATACCCACCACCAAGCTAGTTTTTGATGCTTGTTTTAGAAAAGGCGACTCCAAAGTGGCTTTGAAGTTGAAAACTAAAGAAAGTGGGGAAGTGGAGTCTAGGCATTGGGAATGGCAAAGAATATGGAAGAAAAAGGATGGAGCCAGTGTGGCTGGTGGGAGGACAAGGAGGAGCCATGCGAACAACCCTGGAAGAGGTTTGCAGGAGCACAACTATCTGGAGTCTCTTAAGTCTTGCAAAGGGAGTTGGATTTGACTGTAACTGCAATGGACAGTCTTTGCCGTGCTTACAATGAGTGTGAGAGACACTTGGGCTTCAGGGTGCCGTTGTGGTATTGTTGGAGAAGTCTGAGGAGCTTGTTAAATCCAATAACAAACAAATGAGGTTGAGTTGTGCAAAAGGTATAAACAAAATGCTTTGTCATTCAGAAGAAGGCATTGCAGGAGATTTGTCCATTTTAGATGGAGAAGCCTGGGTGTATAGCATTATACCTGCTAATGCAGTAGACCAACTTCTGAGCAGATATTTCTTCTATTTGACCAACACTCTAAAGAATCTATAAAGTTAAAAGCAATCTTTAAAAAAAAAAAAACTAAAATGATAGGTTTTTCTGTTCTTTTTATATAGGAGAAAACTGTAGATATTTTCATCTGTACCTAATTTTAAAAATGCATTTCTGAAATTTCAGCTAATTTTAGACAGTTTCTTCTGTTCCTAAAATAATTCTTTTAGTGTCATATATTGGAAAACCCGTTCTCAACAGACAAATTCAGTAGTGAATAAGTAACTGAATCTTAGAACCCTAGAGTTTGGAAGTGTAAGGACAGCTAGATATCATCTTGTCCAAATTTCTACCTCATGTCAGGATTCTTTTCTACAAAGCCCTCTACTCTGCAATGAGTATACTGTTCATTTATGGCTGGTCCATGACTCCCACACCTGACTGGCCCATAGGCAGACCATACTACTTCTTTCTTAAATTGAATTTTATATTTATACGATATTTGCTTTCTTTGAATTCCATACATTGGTTCTACTTTTACCTTCTAAATTAACAGAAAATATCCACATCTTCTTCTTTTAAAATATTTCATAATGGTGAATTGAATTGAATGCCTTCACAAGTAGTTCCTTTTTGAAGCCAAACATTTTCTATTTCCTCATTTTTTTTAATTAAAAATCCTTGTCAGATTACCTTATTTGGCCACCTTTTTCTGCTCTAATAGTTGGTCTAATAGTTATCTCTAAAACCTAAAAAGTAGTTAAGAGTAACAAGGCTTACACTGTGTTTCAAGTGGAACTATAAGGAAATAAAACTCCTAAATTCTATTTGAATTAAGGAAATTTTCTTCTCACTTGAATTTGTGTTGAATTTTGTTGAATAAAAGCTTGGGATTTTACAGTTACCTTTGTTTAAATTTTATTCTTGTGCTTCTATTTTTAAAACGATTTTATTTTATTTATTTAAGGGGGAAGGGGCAAATGGAAAGGGAAAGAGAGACTCTCCAGCAGATTCCCTGCTGAGCTCAGAGCCCCACTCAGTAGGGCTCAATACTAGTACCCTGAGATCATGACCTGAGCTGAAATCCAGAGCTGGCTGCTTTACTGATGGAGCCACCCTTGAGCCCCTATTTTTGTGCTTCTAGATATCATCTAAGTAAAAAACTTGAATACTTATCCAGACTGTTATTGGATTAAATGCATTCTAAATTGTGTTTAAAATACATTTAGTGACCATTATTATGCCATCTTTGTCTTTAACCCTTCTCTGGAAAAATGATAGAAAGTCATAGAAAAGAACATAGTTCTAGGACACAAGTCTTGCGTCTTTTCAGTAGTTTCACAATAAGACTTTACATTCAAAGGATAACTAAATTGCTTCTTGAGTGCAAGGTGCTTCAAGTGCATTGCATACATTATTTAATATAATACCCTATAAAAATGGTACTACATTATTATTTCATTCTTGTAATTGAAAAAAAAAATGAAGCTTAAATTCAAAGTCACCTCATAGGGTCACCTTCAGAAGAACTATGGAGCTAAGATTTTTAACCCAGACAATCTGAAACTCTGCCCACGCTCTTATCCATTAAATAGTGGTCTCTTTGAGCTATCTAGTTATGTCATTTAATGTCTTTCATCTTGATGTCAAGGATGCAGCTGAGTATTTTGTCCAACAGGGGTCTACAATCCATTTTTCAAAATATTTATTTCTCTGGTTTAGTATTTTACCTAGTATTCGAGTTTAGTTTATTTTAGTAAAATACCTAGTTTTTTAGATTTTGGTATTCTATGGTTTAGTATTTTACCTAGTATTTTAGTTTAGTTTAGTAGAATACCTAGGTTTAGTAAAATACCTAGTATTTTACCTCAATTAAAGAAAAGAAAAGAACTTAACTTATGTGGGTAACATTAAAGTTTCTCTATTTTAAAGATTTTGCTTATAATATGAGAGAAATATGTAGAGCCCATTTGGGTCATTTATTCCTCAGGATGAATGATGCTGGCTTTGATTATAGGGAGAAGATAAAGCATCATCATACTTTTTCTATGTTCCAGTCAGAAGTGGTGTTGAGGCATAAAGTAAACCCCAGTCTAGATAGTTAGTATAAAGAGAAGTTATTTAAAGGATGAAATTTAAAAAAAAATACTCACAATATTTGGGGAACAAATTAAAAAGCCAAAACTTAATTTGTGTGTGTGTGTGTGGGGGGGGTTATCAAGTAAAAAAAGGAAAGGAATTAAGGCACCCACAATTCCACCATTTAGAGATAAACTTTCTTAGAAGAAATGTGTATATTCTAGAACTTTTTCCGTGTTTTTATTTTTACCTTTTAAAAAATTAACAAACTTTACTTTTTAGTATAAAGTTTACAGCAAAATTGAGCAAAAATTCCCATACGGCTCCCATACAGCCCCCACCTCCTCACATGCATAATCTCCCTTATTATCAACATCCCCCACCAGAGTGGTACACTTGTTACAATTGGTGAACCTACACTGACACATCATAATCACCTAAAGTCTGTAGTGTATGTTGGGGTTTACTCTTGGTGTTTTATATTCTGTGGCTTTGGATAAATGTATAGTGACATGTATTCACCATTATAATACCATGTACAATAGTTTCACTGAAATAGTTTTTTCAGTTTCACCTAAAAATCCTCTCTCTGTTCTGCCCATTTATTCCACCTTCCTCCTAACCATGGCAACCGCGAATCTTTTTACTGTCACCATACTTTTGCCTTTCCCTGAATGTCATATGGTTGGAATCACGGAATATGTAGCTTTTCAGATTGGCCTCTTTCGCTTAGTAATATGCATTTAAGTTTCCTCTATGTGTTTTCATGGCTTAAGAGTTCATTTATTTTTAGCACTGAGTAATATTCTTTTGTCTAGATATACCAGAGTTTATTTATCCATTACTTGTGGGAGGACACCTTGGTTGCTTCCAAATGTTGGCAATTATGAATAAAGCTGCTATAAACATTCATTTGCAGGTTATTGTATGGATATAAGTTTTTTTTTCTTTACTCACTGTGGTATTATTTATTAAAGAAAATCAGAGTTTTAAAAATGAAATTGATCTTGTTTAGTATTTATGGGAGACCCAAAGTTTAATAAGTAACGTTGATATTATGCAAAGGTGAATCACCCTATTTGTAGTGTTTTATAGACCCAAAGGTCAGCTCACTCAAAAAGATTCTCCCACAGACAGGTTTAAATTTAACCATTACTTGTGACTGAATGTCCCTATTCTGTACTGAATGTTTGTGTTCCCCAAAAATTCATATGTTGAAGCCTTAACCCTCAGTGTAATGGTTTTTGGGGGCAAGGCTTTTGGGAGGTAATTTTGGTTTAGATGAAGTCATGAGGCCAGGAGAGGGTTCCCATAAAGGGATTAGCATAAGGAAAAAAAGAGAGACCAGAACTCCCTCTCTCCCTCTTCACCATGTGAGGACACAACAAGAGGGTAGCTATCTGTAAGCCAGTTCACTAGGAACTGAAGCAGCTGGCACCTTAATCTTGGATTTCGGAGCCTCCAGAACTGTGAGAAATGTCTGTTGTTTAAAGCCTTCCTCCCGCAAATCTATGGTATTTTGTTATGGCAACCTGAGCTAACATAGTTTCTAATAATCTGTAAATGTAGTTTTTTTTTAATTTCATTTCTTTTCAGCGTAACAGAATTCATAGTTTTACAACACACCCAGTGCTCCATGCCATGTGTGCCCTCCATAATACCCACCACCTGGCTCCCCCAACCTCCCACCCCCCGCCCCTTCAAAACCGCTCAGGTTGTTTTTCAGAGTCCATAGTCTCTCATGGTTCATCTCCCCACCAATTTCCCTCAACTCCCTTCTCCTCTCCATCTCCCCATGTCCTCCATGTTATTTGTTATGCTCCGCAAATAAGTGAAACCATATGATAATTGACTCTCTCTGCTTGACTTATTTCACTCAGCATAATCTCTTCCAGTCCCATCCATGTTGCTACAAAAGTCGGGTATTCATCCTTTCTGATGGAGGCATAATACTC